>JBBPBX010046457.1:0-10774 GCA_038048925.1 Garcialebias charrua | reverse complement strand
ACAGAAAGTAATCACTGGATGGACATTTACAAACTGTTAGCTGTAGGAAATAATTAAGCTAAAATTCAATGTTTTAACACCGTAGATGTTAGCTGTTAGCTCCGTGTTTTAACGGGTACTATTTACTAAAATAGCTCAAGAATGACAGGACAGATTTTGATTAAACTTACAGAAAGTAATCACTGGATGGATATTTACAAACTGTTAGCTTTAGGAGATATTTAAGCAAAAATTTGATGTTTTAACACTGTAGCTGTTAGCTACGTGTTTTAAAGGGTACTACAGTATTTACTAAAATAGCTCAAGAACGACAGGACAGATTTTGATGAAACTTACAGAAAGTAATCACTGGATGGACATTTACAAACTAATAGATGTAGGAGATATTTAAGCTAAAATTTGATGTTTTAACACCGTAGATGTTAGCAGTTAGCTCTGTGTTTTAACTGGTACTACTGTATTTACTAAAATAGCTCAAGAACGACAGGACAGATTTTGAAGAAACTTACAGAAAGTAATCACTGGATGGATATTTACAAACTGTTAGCTGTAGGAGATATTTAAGCTAAAATTTGATGTTTTAACACCGTAGCTGTTAGCTCCGTGTTTTAACGGGTACTATTTACTAAAATAGCTCAAGAACAAAAGGAAAGATTGTGATGAAACTTACAGAAAATAATCACTGAATGGACATGTACAAACTGTTAGATGTAGGAGATATTTAAGCTAAAATTTGATGTTTTAACACTGAAACTTACAGAAAGTACCTATTTTCCGGTGTATAGGTCGCACCTTTTTATGGGTTTTTTCAAGGCCTGCGACCTATACACCAGTGCGGCCTATTTATGGAATTTTTTCCATATTTTTAGACCAATTTTTGCCTCAGTTATGACCCTTTTTCACTTTGGCAGAAAATGATGCAGTACCACTTTCTGCCGCTAGGGGCGCAGTGTAGTACCTGTTTTGTCCGCCAGGGGACGCTTCCAGAGGAGTACACCGACCGTTTCCAGCTCATGTGTCCGAAAAAAAAGCTCCTCTGCTCGGACTGACTGTTGGCCTCCTGGTCTGATGTAACATCTTTTAGCTGTGTTTCTTAACTGTTTGTTTGCAAGATGTCAAGAACCACTCAGCGGATTTTTCTGAAACTTACAGAATGTAATCATATTGTGGACGTTTACAAGTGAGTACCTTTATTAGATGTTTGAGATTTTAAAAAACTATCTTTTAGTATATTTTCAGAGACGGACTCGTCTCGGATAGAATTCGTTTTATTTCTGTTAGCTTCTGTTTGCGTTATAATAGAGCTTTGGAGCGTGACGTCACGGTCCGCGGCGCAAAGCATGATGGTCCACGGCGCACAGCATTGTGGGATTGAAATCGCCATTTTAAAAGCCCTCTAAAAGAAGCTCTGTCTCTCGTTTTTTTGTTAGAATCTAAGAAGGTTGTAACAGTTTTGCAATGGTCTAAACATGCTGTGTTATTGGATGTAATGTCCGGTCACACGACCTGAAAGTAGATAGAAAACGGACTTTCAGTTTCTGTTTCCTGCTGGAAGCAGCGCGAGGGAGCTCATGTGTCGGACCTAACAAAAAGGAGATGAATGTCCTGAAATCAGCGATGAAACGTCCTGATATAACTTTCTCCATGTCCCAAAATAACTGCTAGTTTGTTCCAGACATCCTGGTGAGTGTATAAATTCGTTTTGTTGGAGTTGTGCCATAAATTTTGCCACGATTTTGTCCCGGTGTTTAGTTCATAGAAGTGGGTCAGCCTAGTTTAGGTTGGGTTTATATTTTTTATATAACGTAGTCTGATTTTAGACAGAGTGGACAGCTGTGTTATTGTGAAATAAACTGTTTAAAGTTTGTAGTGTTGTCACTGTTACTGTATTGATACTGACCTGTGTTCTGATCTATCCTTGTCAAGGCAAAACTTCATATGAAATGAATTAAACTCCAGAAGAGCTCAGGAAAACTCCAGAAGAGCTCAGTGAAGCTGCAGATGGAGAAGCAGGACCAGCAAATACTGTACACCGTCCATGTTGCTCAGGTAGTACCACATAAAACAATTTCTTCATGCACAAACAGAAAGGTAGTAGTCATCTGTTACAGAACAGGTCAGAGCTGAATAAAAACCAGCTGGAAAAAGTAAATTTAAAGTATTAAATAGGACTTCCTTGTTTTGTCATCATTGTTTAAGGTGTCACACAAAACTCTAATACCTGTGTCTTTTTCTCTTCAAGGGATGGAGGTGACAAGCTCATAACAGAAGGATGTTGTTATCTGACAGAGGCTTTGATATTACTGTAGACTGTGTGAGAGTCAAGGTTCTTGTCATTCACATCACATGTCGTACGTGAGGTGGAATGAAACTGTGTACACAGGGTCCCTCTCAACGTTTCATCAAAATCTTTCCAGATATTTAGCTAACAAACAGCGTTGAGTCCATTAGTTAACGGCAACGTTCAGAGCAGACGTGTGGAACAAGGCGCAGCCCTCAGAGCATGCGTTAAGGACAACTCTCAGCTCACCTGCAGCCCTCAGAGCATGCGTTAAGGACAACTCTCAGCTCACCTGCAGCCCTCAGAGCATGCGTTAAGGACAACTCTCAGCTCACCTGCAGCCCTCAGAGCATGCGTTAAGGACAACTCTCAGCTCACCTGCAGCCCTCAGAGCATGCGTTAAGGACAACTCTCAGCTCACCTGCAGCCCTCAGAGCATGCGTTAAGGACAACTCTCAGCTCACCTGCAACCCTCAGAGCATGCGTTAAGGACAACTCTCAGCTCACCTGCAGCCCTCAGAGCATGCGTTAAGGACAACTCTCAGCTCACCTGCAGCCCTCAGAGCATGCGTTAAGGACAACTCTCAGCTCACCTGCAGCCCTCAGAGCATGCGTTAAGGACAACTCTCAGCTCACCTGCAGCCCTCAGAGCATGCGTTAAGGACAACTCTCAGCTCACCTGCAGCCCTCAGAGCATGCGTTAAGGACAACTCTCAGCTCACCTGCAGCCCTCAGAGCATGCGTTAAGGACAACTCTCAGCTCACCTGCAGCCCTCAGAGCATGCGTTAAGGACAACTCTCAGCTCACCTGCAGCCCTCAGAGCATGCGTTAAGGACAACTCTCAGCTCACCTGCAGCCCTCAGAGCATGCGTTAAGGACAACTCTCAGCTCACCTGCAGCCCTCAGAGCATGCGTTAAGGACAACTCTCAGCTCACCTGCAGCCCTCAGAGCATGCGTTAAGGACAACTCTCAGCTCACCTGCAGCCCTCAGAGCATGCGTTAAGGACAACTCTCAGCTCACCTGCAGCCCTCAGAGCATGCGTTAAGGACAACTCTCAGCTCACCTGCAGCCCTCAGAGCATGCGTTAAGGACAACTCTCAGCTCACCTGCAGCCCTCAGAGCATGCGTTAAGGACAACTCTCAGCTCACCTGCAGCCCTCAGAGCATGCGTTAAGGACAACTCTCAGCTCACCTGCAGCCCTCAGAGCATGCGTTAAGGACAACTCTCAGCTCACCTGCAGCCCTCAGAGCATGCGTTAAGGACAACTCTCAGCTCACCTGCAGCCCTCAGAGCATGCGTTAAGGACAACTCTCAGCTCACCTGCAGCCCTCAGAGCATGCGTTAAGGACAACTCTCAGCTCACCTGCAGCCCTCAGAGCATGCGTTAAGGACAACTCTCAGCTCACCTGCAACCCTCAGAGCATGCGTTAAGGACAACTCTCAGCTCACCTGCAGCCCTCAGAGCATGCGTTAAGGACAACTCTCAGCTCACCTGCAGCCCTCAGAGCATGCGTTAAGGACAACTCTCAGCTCACCTGCAGCCCTCAGAGCATGAAGGACAACTCTCAGCTCACCTGCAGCCCTCAGAGCATGCGTTAAGGACAACTCTCAGCTCACCTGCAGCCCTCAGAGCATGCGTTAAGGACAACTCTCAGCTCACCTGCAGCCCTCAGAGCATGCGTTAAGGACAACTCTCAGCTCACCTGCAGCCCTCAGAGCATGCGTTAAGGACAACTCTCAGCTCACCTGCAGCCCTCAGAGCATGCGTTAAGGACAACTCTCAGCTCACCTGCAGCCCTCAGAGCATGCGTTAAGGACAACTCTCAGCTCACCTGCAGCCCTCAGAGCATGCGTTAAGGACAACTCTCAGCTCACCTGCAGCCCTCAGAGCATGCGTTAAGGACAACTCTCAGCTCACCTGCAGCCCTCAGAGCATGCGTTAAGGACAACTCTCAGCTCACCTGCAGCCCTCAGAGCATGCGTTAAGGACAACTCTCAGCTCACCTGCAGCCCTCAGAGCATGCGTTAAGGACAACTCTCAGCTCACCTGCAGCCCTCAGAGCATGCGTTAAGGACAACTCTCAGCTCACCTGCAGCCCTCAGAGCATGCGTTAAGGACAACTCTCAGCTCACCTGCAGCCCTCAGAGCATGCGTTAAGGACAACTCTCAGCTCACCTGCAGCCCTCAGAGCATGCGTTAAGGACAACTCTCAGCTCACCTGCAGCCCTCAGAGCATGCGTTAAGGACAACTCTCAGCTCACCTGCAGCCTGTGTGAGAGTCAAGGTTCTTTATTGTCATTCACATCACATGTTGTACGTGAGGTGGAATGAAACTGTGTACACAGGGTCCCAGTTACAGCC
The DNA here is from genome assembly GCA_038048925.1 of Garcialebias charrua. NCBI lineage: Eukaryota > Metazoa > Chordata > Actinopteri > Cyprinodontiformes > Rivulidae > Garcialebias > Garcialebias charrua. The sequence continues at coordinate 6,127 of JBBPBX010046457.1, read as the reverse complement.
AACAAAAGTACAGTATAAATGAATGATGTGCTGAAGTTAAAATCCCATCATTCACTAAAGGGAGATTTCCACTTGATACTAATGATTTTGAAAACACATGAGCACACCTTAGAATTCATGTGGAAAGTATCACTGGTTGCATGAGAAACAAATATAAAATGTTACATAGAACTACACCAGTTAACTATACTGGTGCTTACATGTGAAAGTGAAGAGGAGACACTTCTTCAGATTGTGTATGTGCTGTATGTAAAATGTAGACTGGAGAAAAAAAATTATATTTGCTGGACTCGTTGTTTTGAAATATTTTTACAGTTGAATAATAACAAGTGGTTGTTTTTTCTCATTTAATAAAAATTAATATGGTAAACATTTATGAAATATTTACTTCAGCACTAACATGTAAACATGATGAAATTGATCACATTTGTAGTAAACATTTGATGTATTAACAAATTTCATTAACAGGGATTAACCTGTCCAAATAAAAGTTGAATGAATGAATTTCAGGTAAGAAATAAACAAAATGAAACATCCATTTTGAAGTAAACATTTGATGTAATTAAACATTTCTAGTAACAACGTGATGAACATTGTGTAAGTTAATACATTTTATAGAAAAATTGCTACCCAAAAATGTGCAAATATACAGCATGATTTACATAATTATGTATCCTTTGAAGCTGGAGAACAATCTGAGAAACATCTTTAGGAAGCTTCATGCTTTCTGTAGACGTCCAGCCATGTCTGGGTCCACACAAGGTCACAGTGGTTTGATTGTGCACCTGTGCATGTGGACGATGCTTCTTCAGGTGAAATTCATCTCCTGCCTCCGCTGCCTGCTGGATGCTGCATGTCTTTTTATATTTGTAAGGGAACTTTCTCCAGGCAGCAGCGATCACACAGAGTCCATCAGGAGATGCTCCATGTTCAGGAGTTGGATTTTGTACTGCTAGCTGCATTTTAATGCATCACCCTCATGACTCAGAGAGCAGAACCTGTGAACACACAATTAAAATGGTGAATGAAAAGACAGAAACATTTGTCTATAATATATATGCATCTTAATACTTATTATATATAAAGTAATCTAATCAAGATTTGTCTACATGTCATTAGACAAGCTCAAGTCATTAAAAATAAGGTAATTTTATACTTGGAGCTTTGTAAATCAGTTAAAATCCTATAAAAAATTAAGTGTTCACAAGTTTTAATACTAATAGCATACAGAAGGTTGATTGATTCTGAAAGACATGTATAATTTATGTAAAATTAATGAGCCAACAACGTACCTTCAATGTATTTACAATCTGGGGGCTTTAAAAATGTCCAAATCATCTATGAACCCAGCTGTTCATAGATTGGACCAGCTCTCCCAGTGAATTGTAATTATAAAAATTATTTGTGGTGTAAACACTGACACAGACCAGGTCTGCTAAAATGACTGGGAATGTCAGTGGAGGCAAGTATTACTCCAGGTCTCTGCTCCATTTATTTATTTCAAACGGGCAACATTTCCAATTATACCGATTTTTTCCATGTAGTTTTTTTTCTCACCTGGGAGAAGCTTATTAGGATACAGTCCACTTTATTTTGCCTGCTTTTCAGAATCGTGACGGAAGATACAGCGCGAAAACAATGGAAAATCTCCTGAATTTCTTTTTTTTTCCTAAAGACAACAAAAATGGCGGCCGAGACCGGAACGCCCAGAAACGCCCCCGACACCCGCCCACACAGTGACGTCTGCTCCAAAGCTCTATACAGTATATATTCTTTTTACTAGCCTTATTGCATAATGCCACTTTGTTTCTATACCAATATCAACTACCTCATACATATACTGTGTACATTAACCCCATATGCTGCTTTGTCACTCTTTACAAATGTCAAATGCCAGAACCTTCATTTATTTTATAGATATACTTTTTATACTTTATACTTCGGGACAGTATTACACTCTATTTCATTTTTGCTGTTGGTGAAACTTTTTATACTTTTATACTACTATGGAAAACTACTATGAAAAAACTCAGGACAGTATTACACTCTATTTCATTTTATGATTATGTTTATTAAATGTTGGTGTTTTGGTGTTGGTGAAACTTTTTATACTTTTTTTACTACTATGAAAAACTACTATGCAAAAAAACTCAGGACAGTACTAAACTTTTATTATTTCATTTTATGCTTGTTTATTAATTGTTTAGTGTTTAAATGGTTACTGTTGCACCGAGGGACTGAGAGAGAAATGCAATTTCAATCCTGTGTATGTCCTGTACATATTGCAGTTCTGACAATAAAGTTGACTTTGACTTTTGACTTTGATTTGACTGCAGTATGAACGTAGCCTTAGAGTGCTAACAGGTCACTTAAGATCTTATTAAACATTTTGGAATGCAAGGCATAGAGCTATTTTTAAAGGATGCTACTTTTTTCTTCTATTTTATTTATATTCCCAGAATGTAAAGACCAGTGTGCACAGATGCATATATAACACCTAATAAAGTCCTACAAGCCCACATAGTTTCACTGCTGTGGTGTTTTGGGGCGGCGCACGCTGTGCTTCTTTACCCTTCTGTCAGCACACACTTCACACTACATTTCCCCTCAGCAGCATTCCACATCGCCTCTCACCAGGGGGCAGAGGGCAAAGCATGAAAACGAACACGTAGAGAGGAGAATGGTGTCTGATTTTCTAACTACAGAACAATGTTTTTAATTTTGAAGCTGTGAAGGTAAAAAAAAAAAAGAATCTACCTGGAATCCTCTCTGGTCCCTCGGAGAAGACGAGCTCAACTTTTCCATAGTCTGGAAATCTGGGATCTGGAGTGACAACACATACAGGAATGCTATAAATGTAAACGGTGATTCATTGTGGAACGCCTCTCGGGACACGTAACATGTTTAGGAAAACAAGATTGCTGGGCTAAAGTGCCAAGCCTAAATGAAGTCCAGACGAAGCCCCGCAGATGTTCTGTGGAGCTGAAGAGCTGCTGCAAATTGAGGCCTGTTCAGACCTTTTCCTTTTTGTGTGAATGTTTATGAAGCATTCACACTATTGTGATCCATTCTCCTTCTGTACATATTTAGGCATCTTTCTCGTTCCAAATGTTTTGTGCTATTTCAACAAATCAAATATCAAAACGTTCAGCTCTTCCAGAACAATCCTGCTAAGACTGCCTGGTAGTATTGGTGTGCAACTTTAGCTTTTTGAGATATTTAGCCTTTTCTGCCATTTTTTCCTCCTAGAAAATGAATTGAGCTCATTTTATATCCTTCATATCTTTAGATCGGTTTCACTTTCTGTTCTGCTTCAGCTTCTTTCAGCTTCCTTGAATACATTTTTAAACTTTGTTACCCTGACTACTTTCAGCTGGGGTTTTTTTTTTCCCCTGCTGTTTTTGTGCTCCTTTCTGATTCTTTCTAACTACAACAATTTTGTGCTTCTTCTAACTTCTTTCTGCTTATTTCAGCATGTTGTGCACCTTTCATTTTATTTCTGCTAGTTAAAATTATTTCAGTTACCGGTACTATTTAGCTGTTTTATGCTACTTTTAGCTTTTTCAGTTAATGCCACATTTTTTGCATTAATTTTGTTTAATAATAATAATAATAATGAATTTAATTTATAACACACTTTTCATTAATGAAAATCTCAAAGTGCTACAAAGTGCAACAAAATTAAAGGTAAAATAAAACAAGTGATAAAACAAGTAAAATCAATAACAGTATCAACTAAGATCAAAGATAGAATCATGAGGAGGCTGAGTAGGCTCGTTCAAAAAGGAAGGTCTTCAAGCCGCTCTTAAAGTCAACCAGTGACTGTGGAGCTCTCAGGTAGTCAGGAAGAGAGTTCCATAGGCGGGGGGCAGCCACACTGAAAGCCCGGTCACCCATGGTCCTTAATTTGGTTCTCGGAATGTGAAGGAGATTACTGTTCTGTGATCGTAGAGACCGGGTGGATGAATATGGAACAAGAATGTCCTTTAGATAATCTGGTGAAGTTCCGTGTAAGCATTGATGTGTAATGAGAGCAGTTTTGTACTGAATTCTGTAGGTGACAGGAAGCCAATGAAGGTTATGGAGAATGGGCGTAATATGTTCAAATTTACGAACTCTCAACAAAATCCTTGCTGCACTGTTTTGAATATATTGAAGCTTCTGAAGGTATTTACCAGGGATTCCAATAAACAGGGAGTTGCAGTAGTCGAGCCTGGAGGAGACAAAAGCATGGACGAGCTTCTCAGCATCAGAAAAAGTTAGGGATGGGCGAAGTCTGGAGATGTTTCGAAGATGGAAGAAGCAGGTTTTAAACAGATGCTTAATGTGATTTTCAAATGTAAGATGAGAGTCCATTTTTATTCCAAGATTTGTAACAGAGGTGGAGAGGGGGATGTCTTGTCCAGAAAAGGAAATTGTTGTTATAGTTGATGTTTGTACCTGGTGAGGGGTGCCAATCAGTATGGCCTCAGTCTTGGAGCAGTTTAATTGAAGAAAGTTCTGATTCATCCATGCCCTTATTTCCTCCAGGCAGGTAGAGAGGGCAGTGAGTGAAGATGGAGATGACAATGGGGAAGATGAGGATGCTCCAGTCCTGATGTAAAGCTGTGTATCGTCGGCATAACAGTGAAAAGAAATGTTGAACTGATTAATAATTTGACCTAAAGGCAGCATGTAAAGGGAAAACAGCAGGGGCCCCAGAACTGACCCCTGAGGGACACCACAGGAGACACAGACTGTCTGGGACGTGGCGTTGCCAAGACTAACACATTCCAGCCTATTGGAGAGGAAAGATTTGAACCAGTCCAGGACAGTGTCACAGAGACCGACCTCCACATGAAGACGGTGGAGGAGGATACTATGGTCCACAGTGTCGAAGGCTGCAGTGAGGTCAAGGAGGACAAGGATGGAGGGAGAACCAGTGTCAGCAGCCATGAGGACATCATTGGTAACTCTCAGCAATGCAGTCTCAGTACTGTGAGCTGCTCTGAATCCAGACTGGAACTTCTCATACAGGGAGTGTTGCTGTAGGTGGTCCTGCAGCTGAGCAGCAACTGCTTTCTCCAGCACTTTAGACAAAAAAGGGAGGTGTGAAATTGGGCGGTAATTAGAAAAAATGTCGGGATCCAAATTAGATTTTTTCAGAAGAGGCCTAATGATGGCAGTTTTTAGAGGCAGAGGAACATGACCAGATTGTAGAGACTTATTTATTATTTGTGTGATTAATGGGCTTATTGCAGAGTGATTGGATTTTATGTTTCAGCCTAATTCAGCAAAAATACTCTCTCCACATCCTTCTGGTAATTTAAGCTTCTTTCTGCCTTTTTAGCTTCTTTTCAGCTGATTTTTCTGTTGTTGCTAATTTCAGCTTTTTCAGATAATTTCAACTTTTTTGTGCTCATTTCTGCTTCTTTTATCCCAATTGGGCAAACACGTTCTTTCTGCTTTCTTCTACTAATTTAAGCTTGTTTTATGTTTTCAGCTATCTTGTTAGCATATTTGGCCAATTTCAGCTGTTTTCATGTAAATTTGAGTTTTTAATTCTGTTACCTTCAGCCTACCGGTAATTAACTTATTTCTACTAATTTTAGCTTGTTCTGCTCATTTCAGCTTAGTTTTGTTAGTTTCAGATATTTCAGCTACTATTTAGCCGTTTTTATGCTATTTTTAGCTTTTTCAGCTGATTCCACATGTTTTAGCTCATTTCCGCTCTTTATGCTTCCTTATAGTTTAAGCTTCTTGCTGCCACTTTTCAGCCATTTGTTTTGGTGCAAATTTTAGCATTTTTAGCTATTTTCCTAATTTTTGTGCTCATTTCGGCTTAAACCTAATTCAGCAAATATGGGTTATTTTTGCTTCTGCCAATATAGACTTGTTCTTCCACTTCAGCTACATTCAGCATGTTTTTTTTTTTTTTTGCTAACTTCAGCTGTTTCTCAGCAAGTTCTTCCCCAACAAGCATTCACACTGTATTTTCTCAGTAAATGCAATTGCTCTAGTTTAGAGAGTCAGAGTCAGAGAGTCAGAGAGTCTTTATTGTCATTTGCACCGCATGTGGTACATGAGATGAAAACGAGATTATGTACACGAGGTCCCAGTTACATCCAACAACAAATGAAAGAGAAAA
>JBBPBX010046456.1:4223-26589 GCA_038048925.1 Garcialebias charrua | reverse complement strand
ACACTTGTCAAGCTATTATGTTCATCATCATGTGCGTCCTGCACCATTTATTTGTGCTCAGGAAACTGCAATCCAGTTTTTTTTAAGTATTATTTTTCATTTTAACAATTAACTTACTGAAATTGCATTTTGTGACAATTATAACCCATATTTTTGATGGAAAGTGAAATCATAGCTCTTACTTGGTACATTATTTATGAAACAGTGAGTAAAACATATAAATGTTTTATATGTAAATGGACCAAAACCTTAACACGTTTCTTGACAGCTATTGTTTCTGTGTGTTTTAATAAGTGGCTCGTTTGAGATGTCAATCTCAGCCTCGCCTCTTGAGGATGAAAACAATATCTGGTGGCAAACACAGTTTGGGGCTTTTTGCTAAAATACCAACTACCGTATTTTTTGGAGTATAGGTCGCACCCGAGTATAGGTCGCACCATCCAATTATTGCCAAAGAGTTGGAAAAATCCATATATAGGTCGCACCTGATAGGTCGCACCTACGTCAAAATGTGGACCATGTTTAGCCTGCTGCAAATGTCTCTTCCACAGGAGCGCACAGCAAGGCTTTTAAGATTGTGATGTGATAGATTATTTTTTGAATACCACTGATTATCCTATTGTAACCTTCCTTTTTTCCCATATCTGATTGTTTGGCGGCGCGGATTAATTTCTGCTGCGGCTTCCGTGCGCATGTCCCCTCTTAAGGACGGTGCGCGCGCCAATTGCAATGTTTTGTGCCCCGGTGCAATGACGATGCCAATAAAGATATATTCTAATTAAGAAGATTAACACTTAAAAACAATTATTTGTTTGATAAAAAATTATAGCAAATATGTGTCTGAGCTGAACTTTTCTTTAATAAATGAGTGATTTTAGCAGGATAAACACCTAAAAAATATATTTGTTAGCTGACATTATTGTAAGAGTGTGTCTCAGTTTAATTTTTGTTAATAAATGATTACAAATCAGCTTATTTTATAAAAAGCCATATATAGGTCGCACCTGAGTATAGGTTGCAGGCCATGAAAAAATGATAAAAAGCCACGATCTATACTCCGAAAAATACGGTAATTGCATTTCAACCTTTTAGTCTATTGGCTTCAACAAAATCTTCCTGAATAAATCATTCTGGTGGGTGCAAGTGGAGAATGCATGCCAATGAATGGTTGACTTAAAACACTGCACTACAGTTTAGCTTCCAGGTTAATGAGTCCTGTGACTCAAGTCACTCTGCAGACTACGTTCGACTCGATAGTCTCATTTATGGGCTGTTTGCAGTTTACAAAAGCCTTTACCGAACCAATAAATGCAAACAACCAGATTCAGCCAAGAAAATTACTTCCTGTTTCTGAGGCAGTTTGTGCAGCTCATGTCACAAATTTGTCCTAAATGCCAACTTGAAAGACAACTTTCCTGCTGAGCATGTCAGTAAGAATCACTGCGTTTTCCACAGAACAGAGCAAAAACTAAACTTCAGAAGACTTGAGGGACAACTTCACCAACAAGCTCTCTGATGCAGGCCTGCTGTGCCCCATTAAAGTACTGGGAAACAGAAAGGTGCTTTTTCTAGCTGCCTCCAGCAAAAGCTGTAATTTTAGCAAAACTAAGTAAAAAAAACATTTAACATGAAACTTTGATCAGTTCGAGCTCAAACCGATTAAAAACTTGATGAAAGTGACCAGGTTTCTGCAGGTTAAAGCTGATATAGCTCCAGCACAGTTTAAAGTCAAGCCAAAATTAGGAGAAATGTATCTAATCATGAGAAGAAAAATGAAAACTGTCGTCAGGATCTACAGATCAGCGGAGTCGCTGTGCTTAAACCGAAGCAGTCACAGAAACGCTGAAGCTGAATTCACGCTGAATCTGTCAATGTGACAAATTCCCACACAGCTCTGCAACAAAGTGGTCTGTATTATTCATAATTTAGAACGTACTAAGAATCACCGTAATGATACCAGACTGTATCAGACTACTCTGATTTTATTATTATTTTTACAAAACAAAATGTTTTTCCCATCTCTGTGCATTAAGACTGGTGCAAAATATTAAGTGTTTCCGACAGGAAGTCTAAACATCATCCGTGTGTCTGTTTTCCCACAGCTTTGTGTGGTAACGAATGCAGCACTGGGAGTTATGGATGGGTTAATTAGCAGTGAGAGCTCATCTCATTAGACAGTGAACGACACTGGTGCTGAGTCTACAACATGCTGTCGCAGCTCTGATAACACATTCCTCCACAGAGCTGCTTCAGCATGTTTATTTGTCTGTTATAGACAGGGACACACATCATTAGCCCCCCAGACTCATTTATACCATCATTTAAATCCAAACTTACAAAATGACTTTGTGGGATTTTACTACAGCTTTTGAAACATTTGTTTTGTGAGCAAGATGCTATTTTAATATTTCTTTTATTGAATAAGCCTTGACTGGTAAAATTTCCCAGTTTATGTCTTAATGTACATTGAAAAGGCTTTTAGGAAACGTTTCCTGTGTAGCAGGTAAGAAAGGAAGGCGTCCTGCAAATGAAGTGTTCCTCGAATGAATTCATGCTGCTTAGTTTTAAATAAATCTCTTATGTGTTCTTGTGTGTTGTGTTGGGGATCAGTCTCAGCTACCACCACACCTCATTTTAGCTCATTTTCTGGAAAACATGACTGCTTTTTAGTTTGGTAATGCTAACTAGCTGAGACGGACTTCTATATCCAGGTTGATTTCAAAAGTTAATCCGTTGCAGTCACACATCCAAGAGTTAATTTTTCAGAGTTTTATTAAAATTTGTGATGAAAATGAGACATGAGATATTTTGCTAACACTGACACAAGCAGGCGATCACATGACTGTCCATTTTGGCATCAAGCTATAAAAATGTATATTTTAATTTTCTCGTACTGAGATGTGGTTCCCCTTCCCCCGAATGGCCATTAAAAATACATGCTTAAATTTACAGCAACAGAAACTTTACAACTTAATATGACGGATTTTTGAAGTAATTTATTTACAATTAGCCTGAACAATGAGCCCATTATAACTTTAGTTGTATTAAAATATAGTGTGTGCCAAAGGTGGGCGCCAGACCGCTAGGGAGCGCTAAAGCGCTAATCCGCTTATAGCGAACCTAAACAATTTGTCAGCGTTATAGCGGATTGACTAACTTTTATAATTCATAAGCGGATTTGCGCTATTTTTATTTAAAATGCAGTACCGCTAATAACTAATTATCTATCAGTAAAAACGAAAAAACTTATTTACGGGCTCTTAAATCAACCGGACGACTGCTAACAGACCATATCCTGTCAGCGCCGGATGTGGTCCGTGACAAAAAAGCGTCCCCCTCAGTCTCTTGGCTAGAGAGAGCGCTCTCTCTATAGCAGTTAGCAGCCAGTGTGTTACTCTGCAGCCTTATTGCTTGTTTTCGAAGAGTCAGACGAAGAGTTTTTAACATGGAGGGTGAACTTATGGATGTTTCTCAGCGGCCTACGCGACGCGTCAGCGCCTCATTTGCCCTCTTCAAAATGGCGACGGCCACAGAAGCAAAGGACTTTACAACAAAACACGGTAAAAACAATTATTTCTTTGCTGAGAAAAAATATATTTCTTAGCTGACTTTATAGCACAAGGTTTTTCTGAGCTTAACCGTTTCACGAAATGGTCAAATCTGCTGGATTAAAAAAAGTAGTTCGCCATTTGCACGTTAGCGCGTTAGCATTTAGCTTCCGCTAGCTTTGCTAATACATAAGCGCTTTTGAAATTGCGGACCTAAATAAATTAATAAGTGCTTTAGAAATAGCGGAACTAATTTTTGGATTAGCGCTGCCCAGCACTGGTGTGTGCAGAAAAAAACTAACGAGATCTTATTGTATGTGAATTGTCCAGCATTTTGTCACTCCATCACGGAAACAGACTGAACAGGTTAAACACAAAAGTCAAAAATACTTTTGCTACATTCACTAGCAACAACAGTAACTCTTGGTGTCATGTGTGTGAGGGTCTGATTTGCAAAATGTTGCAGCAAACACCACAAACATAATTTTATGTCCAATGTAGCCACGTTTACATGGACATTAATCATCGGATTAAATGGTCATTCGGAATAAAAATGTGTGATGTAAGTGTCCCATTCGGATTATTCTTTGTTGATTCAGCTCGATCTGAATGAATTTGTAATCAGAATGAAAGGAGTGGTTTATGCCGATTCATAATCCAAACAGTGTGCATGTAAACACTTAATCTGAACATTTTATTCCGATTGTGGAAAACTGACCTGACTGCGCATGTGCAACGTCTGTCTACCTCACGTATTTCTGCCTGGCTAATGCTAATATGTCAGGGAAGCAAAACTGTTTGGTGAGCGACACAACAGTTCTACTAGATAGAAACTAGAAAGAGTTTAAAATGATCTGTATCACCTGTAGCTCAGTCAGGGAGTGCAGTAACGTCTCCACCGCACGGGTCCATTTTGGGCGCTCAGGTCTGTTTACGTTCATCGTGGAAGTAGAGCTTCTTCTTCTGTTTTTTTTAAGGTAAGTTTACCACTCTGCACATCTCAGTTCTATTCTGAATAAAAGCTGCTGCATGAAAACACTAGTCGTGAATGGATTGTGCGCATGTGAACGATGCATTTGGATTATTTAATCTGCAAACATTTCAAGCCGATCAAATAATTTTGCACATGTAAACATAGTGTTCAGTCAGGGTATCTGGATGGTTTCTTCTTTTTGCTGAGATGTTTCATCCTTCATCCAAAGGACTTCTTCAGTCCAAGGGGCCACAACAAACTGGAATCTCATAAGTACCACACTCCATAGTGGAAAAAATAGTTTGCTGGTGATAAGATGGTTTCTGGGGCCCGCCCTCTCCCACATCAACTCTTCTAAGGCAGACCATGCCAAAGTGGTTCAAAACACCAAAGTTTATGTTCAATAATCCAGGTATGAATCCAACAATGTTCAGTCAGGTCATCTGGATGGTTTCACACCCCATAATGAAAAGAAAAACAGGTTTTTTTCCCCCAATATGGGAGTTTGTGCTTGTGGGATTCCAGTTTGTTTGTGGCTTCTCAGACTGAAGAAGTCCTTTGGATGAAGGACGAAATGTCTCAGAAAAAAAAAAAGAAACTGTCCAGATGACCTGACTGAACATTGTTGGATTATACCTGGATTATTGAGCATGAACTTTGATAATTTTATGTGCTCCTGCAGATGTTAACAGGCCTATCCACAATTTGTCATTTCTATTGGCACTGGGAAACCAACAAAACACTTAATAAGTAAATCAAACCAAAGTGAATAATTAGTTGTGGTGTGTGAACCATAAAAATCAAGTATCCAGCTGTGGTGCTCAGTCTCACTAGAAATGTGTAATGGACACATGTCTGCCCACATCCTGAAAACAAAGAGTCATAATCAAGTGTGTGATTTGGTTTTGCTGTCTGTTTAGTGGAGGCCAAATAGAAACTGTGGCTCATGAATAATAAACTTTGGAATCTATAATCATGTATTTGCTTCTAAATTTCACCAGGTTTGTTATTTCTAATAAACATTTGAAGTTATATAACCAACCAGACAGTTGGGACAGCTAATTTAAACATCCTTTTTTAAACCCTTACTTTGCTTTTTAATACTCCTAAAAAGCAAAGTAAGGGTGATTTTTTTCTGAAGCTGGCAGAGATGGGAGAGACACAGAGTGACGCAGAAGAGGATGAAGATGATAACTATGTAAGTTTTGTTTTTTTGTAATGAAATATGATAAATTCAATTGCATGGATTAAAATTGAAACTTGTGAATTACAAGTTGTCGTTATATAAATAATTCCAGATGCCTCCCGTAAAGAAGCGAAAAAAGACACCACTAGAAGAAACTTTTTGAGGAAGAGGACAGAAAGCTTCTGTCAGTGCAGCAGCAGCCCCCCATCTCCAAACTAAACAAACGTTTTTTGATGATGTGTTATTGTTAATTAGGAATTCATTATTCATACAACTTATATTTTTGTTTTGGTGAAAGATCATTAAATACTGCATGCACACAAATTGTTTACTATATTTTATTGCCTAACCCAATGAGAATTGATAAGAGAATTGATAAGGAATTGAATCGATAAACTATATCGATAAAGGAATTGGAATTGCTAAATTCTTATCAATTCCCATCCCTACTCCCAACCAATCCTTAAAAGTCCTAAAACAAATTTTTATTTTAATGTAACCCTAAACTTAATCTAATTTCAACAATTGCATCCTTAGGATTGACAATTTTTAAAGTTCAGTTCTAAACCCACCCATCTCTGTTTCTATTTCATAACATTCTTTCCTATTAATCTATAAAAAAAAATGACACATTAAACTTGAAATAGGTTCCTTAATTACTTTTCATATGCAACTGTTTTTAACTCAAACACTGGGGTAAACGACTGCCTGTGTTCTCCGGTTGCCTCATCTTTCTAATAATTTTTCTTCCCCTGCAAACAGGTTTCAACATAAATGACTTAGTATACTGTAAATTGCAAAGTGTCTCCAGTTTAGAATCTAATTAAATTTGATGCAAGTGAAGCATGAAGCAGGCGTTATCTTTGATACTAGGCCAGTGCAGCACAAAGCCACAGTCACGTTCATGCTAACAATATAATAAACCATTTAATAAAAAGTCTTAATACTTTAATGAATGTGACAACAGGGATATTATATTTTCCCATTTTCCAATCTACTAAAACCACAGGAGCTTTCAGCATGTTGGTCAGACACATATCATTTGACAAATCATCCTCCGCTCCCTGCCCTCCGCAGGCTTAATGTCTCCTACATATTCATAGCTTTTTCAGATTTCCAATCAAAGTGGCTGGCAGGTCTCTGGCGCGAGCTGCGCCTCTCGCACCTCCATGAATCATTCATGCTGTTTAGCTCACAGTTGTTTGGCTGCATCTGGCTCGAGGAGGTATGAAGTTGGCCAAATGGAGGGGCCACATGGCAGCTCCAGATGTTTTGCTTTTGTATATGCACAGCTCATCAAAAACATCAAGCAGTGCCACCCTAGAGTCTGTGCCATCTGTGGAGGGGCCAGACAACAGCTTCTCATGTTCCCTGGCTGGTGAATTAGTGGAGGACTCTTGGAAAAAATAAAAAAATAAATAAGTTTCAAGTTATTTTCAGACAACCCTTCGTGCCAAGCTCAGCATCTCTGAAGGCAGGACATTTTGACTGCACCAATGTGACATTTTTGGGCAGCAGGCTGCTAATTTGAAGTCGACTCTTCAGCAGGAGTGCCTGGATTTAAGAGAGTGCGAGCATCTGCACAGAAGAAGTGTCCTTGAACCAGACAGAGAAGTTCCCGACAGCTGCTGAAGAAGTTTTACAACTGCAACGTGGGAAAAAAAAAAACACTTAACTCTTCAGGGATCAATTAAAACAACAATGCTGTTAACAATGCTAACACGTCTTGCAGCCTAATTGCATCACAACAGGAATCAATTAAAGTGGAAACATTTACAGAAAGTTTTTAAATCCTGCTTTTTTTTTCTTCAGGATCTTCATGTCCAGTCCCTGATTCCTTCCACTCTGTAAAATCATTATTTAGTCCTTTTGTAAGCAAGCAGTGTCCCAGATCACAAATTAATCTTTCATATGTTTCCAGATCCAGCCTGCTGTAATCCCATCTGTATGAGACACAACAAAGCACAGCGAGAGAGAGAGCGCCCATGAATTATTCATTCTTTTCTCATGAAAGGATTTCGTTATGTCTGTCATGTTTCACTCTTGCGAGGGAAAATCCATTGATCCCTGCCTTTTCTCTGACAACAAGAACAAACAAGCAACATCACATGGCTGTGCGTTTTCCAACGCTCCAACACATAGATGAGAAGGAGAAAAAAAAAATGCATCGGCAGCATGGTGCTTTGTTATCTGCATGTGTGCATAATGTTCGCATGCAAATACTCCCTCGCACATTTCACGTGCACACCACATAAACATTTCTTCATGCTCCTAACTAATAGTTGCAAGTGCAACCTCAGGGAAAATGTTTGAACTGGAGCACAGCAAGGCGCTGGATAAAGTCACGTGTGCCTCTCCAGTAATCATTTATCTCCAATATTATTATAATATAATGGCCATGTCTTCTCCCTGACAAGTTGCCTTCATAATTCAGTGCAACAGAACAGAGAAACCAGCATTGTTAACAAGAAGAGGCTTTAAATCACAAGCATGGAGTACATTTCCTGTGAAATATTAATGTGGAAAGTGTGTTTGTGTACAACGAACAAAGGGCAGAGTGTTGTACATCAATGGGCTGACAGTGCTGCAGGCTCTGCTTACTCCAGCTATGGCACTCTTTGTATGTATAGAGGATTGGTGCATGGGGGGAGGGGTCATTTATAATGTATAGGTCTGCTGGAGCGTGAGGTGTTGAGTCTGGTTTGGTTAGTGTGCACAGCTCAATGTGTCTGGTCTTCACCTCCCAGCAGCTTCCTTATTTACTTTAAAAGCTTTCCTCTGGAGTTGTTTGGAATCTTGATGGATCAGACAGATCCAAGTCGTTTTTACAGAGATGACCCGATCGTGTTAGGAGAAGGCACATGATAGTGACAACGCACATCAGTGTCCCGTTACCGTATTTTCCACCGTATATATATCGCACCGCCCTATAAGTCGCATCAGTCCAAATATGTCTAAAAAAAGTGGAAAAGTCCATAAATACGTAGCTTCACCGTATACATCGCATCTGTTATGCATCACTGTTGATGCATCGCGTTTGTTACACGTCACCGCTGACAACCTGGAAATGTGGGCTGGTGTTGTACCAAAAATCAATGAGCTGCCAAATGGCGGCCGCGGGAGCGTGCACGGGAGGACTTTAACAAGAATTTAACAAGATTAACACTTAAAAACAATTATTTGTTAGCTTAAAATCCTATTAAAGGTGTGTCGCAGTCCAACTTTTCCTTAATACTGTAAATGCACTTTCACAGTCAAATCAGCTGCATTTTCAAAAGCCGATACATGGAAAATGAACGCGCAGAGGGTGACTCATTCGCCATTCATTTGAAATTTAACAAGATAAGCACCTAAAACAATTATTTGTTTGCTCGACTTTATAGTAAAGGTGAGTCTCGGTTGAACTTTTACTTAATAAATGCATTTTGATGGTCAGATCAGCTGCGTTTTGCCGGGGCTGCGCAGCAAAATGAAGCTGATTTGGTTGCTCCAGGCAGATGACGGTGGCAGGCTATGGCAAACCGATTGGGTAATTACCGTAAACACCGGAGGAAAATACGCTCCAGTGTTTAATACGCTTTCTCAAATTATTAACAATAAACAAGAAAAAATTGTACACAATACGCCTCGGTGTTTAATACGCGTCATCGCCACGGGACGCGTCAGCTTTGTCCTGATCAAGATGGCGGCGACAGAAGCAAGCCAGTACGAAGATCTTCACAAGGAAACACGGTAAAAACAAATATTTTTTTGCGAGAAAAAATATAATTCTTAGCTGACTTTATAGAAGACGTGCTCCTGAGTTTAACGAAATGTTCAAATCAGCTGGATTTTAAAAAAAAGTTAGCCGATTTTTATGCAGGCGCAAGGCGGGTCAAACCGGACGCTTTCTTTCTTTAAATTTAGCTAAATAAACGCTTAAAAAATATATTTCTTAGCTGACTTAATAGTAGACGTACTCCTGAGTTTAACGAAATGTTCAAATCAGCTGGATTAAAAAAAAAAGTTCGCTGATTTTTATGCAGGCGCCAGGCGGGTCAAACCGGACGCTTTGTTTCTTTAAATTTAGCTAAATAAACGCTTAAAAATATATTTCTTACCTCACTATAGCAGACGGGCTCCTGAGCTGAACCAAATGTGAAATCAGCTGGATTTAAAAATCCGCGGTGTGGTTTATGAGTGGTATCTTGCAAACAAAAACAGCTACATCCACAGCAGGGAGCGGGCAGCGACAGAGTCATCAGTCCGACCAAAGGAGGCTTTTTTCGGACACATGCAAGTAGAAACTTCTGGAAGTGGCCCCTCTTCCTCTTCGCTCTCTGAGTCCTCTGCTGGCTGCTGCCTACAGCGCCCGTATAGCGGCCGAAACTGGTACTGCACCATTTTTGCCAAAAATGAAAAACGAAGAATCAGAGCGAAAAATGGGTCTAAAAATATGGGGAAAAAATCCATAAATAATACTCTTTGGTGTTTAATATGCTGGACATTCAAATGAGCAAAAATACAGCGTATAATACAACGGTTTTTACGGTAATAGCCACTTTTATCTATTACGGCATGCCCTACTACTCTGCTGCCATCTAGTGGCTGAAAATGGTAGTGTTAAAAAAAATTATCAGAATGAATGAAAACGGTCATATCTCAGCCAAAAATCAGTTTCTAAATGAGGGGGGGGGATCCATACATATATCGCTTTGGCCTATAAGTCGCAGGGCATGTAAATTATGGGAAAAAAGTGATTTACACAGCAAAAAATATGGTGTCTGCAGTTAGGTGGGTGGGTGTCTGCAGGATGCTTCGTTAATGCTCCTTACAAATCAATAAAATCTGGCATAGCACTGTTTCTGCACACTGACACAAAAATTAAAAGTCTGATACAGAAGATTTCCAAAACTATGCAACAAATTGTCATTTTTTTCATTCATTCAACCTTTATTTAGGCAGGTTAATCTCATTGAGCCTCGAGGACTCATTTACAAGAGAGACCTGGCTACAAACTAAAGAATGATGACAACAGCAACAGTAGATTTTCCTTGGACAATCAACAATAGACAAACATAAGAGAGAAATACAGATTTTTTTTTTTTACAAGTTATAACAAAGATGTCAAATTAGCAAAACAGACAGACAGATTATAAGGCAAATGTAGAAAATCAAAAACAGGAACATGTCTGCATTGTTTTTGCCAGGATTTCAACAGATTCTTAAAGCCATTTAGAGAGGTCAAGGTCGAGATCTTCACATCTTTTTGTTTCACCATCTGCTGTCTGGTCAAATGTGAGTTGTGTTTGATCAATCCTTAAACAACAGTTATTTCTGGTCTGAAACTGTTCTGCTTGTGAAATATTTTTAATTAAAGAAGGCTGACATCAAACTATAAACTGTTTTTCCTTTTGTTTTCATTACCGCAGAGCATTTTAACTTGTTATACTGAAAAATAAAAACCGTTTTAGTCCACAAATGATATAAATCTCTGCAGCAACAAACAGAACAACCACAACTTTTGTTTTGTCTTTATTGGTTGATGCTTTAAATTTTCATTTTAAACGTTTGACGTTTTGAATGGTCAAACTGCTGACGGACAAAATGCTTCCTTGACAGTGAAGGAGACCAATTTTTAAAAATAATTTATTGATTTTGATATTCCAAATATGACAGCTAATCTTATACGCTTTCTTTTACTTTCACGCAACCAATAGTTTCACGCGTTAATAAAAATTTGAACTGTAGCTGCTTTTACAACTCATACAAGCTTTTAGTTATACTATGCCTTATCTTTATTATTGTGCATGTACTTTCTATTTTGATATTATTTTTCTTGCTGTATTTTATTAATCAAAGGTGGGCGCCAGACCGCTAGGGAGCGCTAAAGTGCTAATCCGCTTATAGCGGACCTAAACAATTTGTCAGCGTTACAGCGGATTGACTAACT
Source organism: Garcialebias charrua (assembly GCA_038048925.1). NCBI lineage: Eukaryota > Metazoa > Chordata > Actinopteri > Cyprinodontiformes > Rivulidae > Garcialebias > Garcialebias charrua. The sequence goes on along the minus strand of JBBPBX010046456.1, from coordinate 14,950 downwards.
TTTATAATTCATAAGCGGATTTGCGCTATTTTTATTTAAAATGCAGTACCGCTAATAACTAATTATCTATCAGTAAAAACGAAAAAACTTATTTACGAGCTCTTAAATCAACCGGACGACTGCTAACAGACCATATCCTGTCAGCGCCGGATGTGGTCCGTGACAAAAAAGCGTCCCCCTCAGTCTCTTGGCTAGAGAGAGCGCTCTCTCTATAGCAGTTAGCAGCCAGTGTGTTACTCTGCAGCCTTATTGCTTGTTTTCGAAGAGTCAGACGAAGAGTTTTTAACATGGAGGGTGAACTTATGGATGTTTCTCAGCGGCCTACGCGACGCGTCAGCGCCTCATTTGCCCTCTTCAAAATGGCGACGGCCACAGAAGCAAAGGACTTTACAACAAAACACGGTAAAAACAATTATTTCTTTGCTGAGAAAATATATATTTCTTAGCTGACTTTATAGCACAAGGTTTTTCTGAGCTTAACCGGTTCACGAAATGGTCAAATCTGCTGGATTAAAAAAAGTAGTTCGCCATTTGCCCTGTTCAAAATGGCGGCCGCAACGGCCACAGAAGCGTAGGACTTTACAACAAAACACAGTAAAAAACAATTATTTCTTTGCTGAGAAAATATATATTTCTAAGCTGACTTTACAGCACAAGGTTTTTCTGAGCTTAACTGTTTCACGAAATGGTCAAATCTGCTGGATTAAAAAAAGTAGTTCGCCATTTGCACGTTAGCGTGTTAGCATTTAGCTTCTGCTAGCATTGCTAATACACAAGCACTTTTGAAATTGCGGACCTAAATAAATTAATAAGTGCTTTAGAAATAGCGGAACTAATTTTTGGATTAGCGCTGCCCAGCACTGTTATTAATAACTACCGGTAATAATCGATCTTTGTCTGTGAACTTTGACTAGAAATAAAAGTCTTTTTCATACGTGGTGTAAGCCGTTTTATTCCCTGCACACCTGTGGCTGCTTCACTTGTCACTCATGTTTTTTTCATGGCACGCTGCAGCTCGGCTATGACAAGTTGCCTGTGCTGATTGCATGCACTTGACTATGTAGATTACACAGCAGCTTGAAGGATAAGAGTGCTGTTGTTGGCCCGGCCTGCCTCCTCCCTGCCTGTCAGCTCCAAGCGGAGATGAGCTTGTGGCCTGTTCTGTCTGTTGTTAATCCTGCCTGCTCTGCTTTGTCAAAGCTGCTGTTTGAACAATGGAGCTGTCTTCTTGTCTGCTAATTTAGGAACAAACATTTGCCTGCGTAGCAAACAAGCTCTCCCAGGAAGTGATATTAATAGGATAATTAAGCAGACGGTAATGAGCAGGATTACAGCTAATTATGACAAGATTTGTTTTGGCATTTGCCTGAGAGGCAGCAGAGTGTTAAAGTCTGCACAGGAGTTCATCTCTGCAGTGAGGGAGCAGGCACCTGAGTAAACAGACCGGGACTCATTGGGGTATGGGTGTGAGGCGTGCACGTTTTTTATGTGTGTGTTTATGGGGGATGCGTGTAAGGGAGGGCTGCGATAAACGAAAAGAAGCACAGCAAAAATCTGTAGCGCAGAGCAGATCAGCATTAATCTAACATGTCAGTCAGGAGCTCCTGCATGTGCAGCATGAAGCAAACTGACTCAGAGATCCACAGGGATATCTTCAAAAATGTTATAGAAAAGCTGTTTATTATTATATTTTTATGCTGATTTTGATGCACAATTTCAGGTTGTGCATTACCAACAAAGTGACAAAATAATGATTTTTTAAAAATTTTATTTAAGACCTAGCGGTAAAGAAATGTCCTCTGCCACCTTTCATGCCAGAGTTTCGCACTCAGATCATTTTATTTGGAGAAATTAAGAGTTAAACCCTTTTTGGTCATAGCTTGAAAATGATGCTGTGGCACCTGAAAATATTTTAGTGTTTGACATATATATTAGGATTGACTCTCCGTACTACCACACCAAATCCTAGCTCAGAAACTGTCAAATCAACTAAATTAAAACCAGTTTTTTTTTGTGTGTTGGCCAATGTTGACCGGTAACTGTGGCAGCCATCTTGAAAAGGATTGACTGCAAAGGTTAATAATTTGTAGATGTTCAGCCAATGACTATTTTCTGAATTTTTTTATAAAATCTATCCACTGGTTCATGAGACATTTTGCTAACAGACAAAGTTGAATCCAAATACCGTAGTTTATGGCAGAATTTTAAACAAAGATGTACAATTTGTTAGCAATCAAATAATCTATAATGTATTTTTGTTGGATGTGACCCTGTGTTTTGTTCTACCTCATTTACCACATGTGATGTGAATGATAATATAGACACCTTGACCTTGACCGTGACCTTGATCTGATACGTATTGGTCTCGTCCACTAACACACCAAAGTTTAGCTCCATTTCTGTAAAACTGACTGTCACAACCATTTGTGTGATTTAAGTCAGTTAGCTGCGGCAGCCATCTTGAATCAGGTTGATCCAAACTTTATTACATTTTAGATATGATGCAATGATTATGTTCTGCAAAGTTCATTAAAAACTGTCCAGCGCTTAGTTAGATATTTTGATACACAGCCAAAAACATTATCGCCCACCTTCACCTTTCGGCTGATGTAGCCGAGACTCAGCCCTGCAACTTATTTTGGGTAACTTTATTTAAACTTTATTTCTCACTATTACATCTGTGCAATATTGTCTTTTGATTTTATTCAGTTTCACATTATATTTTGCCATTGTATGGAAACATACAGTGATGACATTGTGCGACATTATTATTATTATTACTATGATTATTCACTTTATATGGCATACCAGGTATTGATTGGCTTTATGAATGTTTTCCTGCCAAGTGAAAGGAATAAAAATTAAAGAAATGGATGAGATCACTTTCAAACAACTTTGTGCGCTGTTTGTTTGTCATGCCATCAGACATAAGAGCTTTTTTAAATATAAAACTTGATTTATTTTCATGTCGGTACATGTGTAATAATTTTATTCCGCCTCTTGTATTCAAACGTTATGCTCCTTGGCAGCCAACACTGAGGCCAAGAAGGCAAATTATTTTCTTCTACAATAGATAAAAAGTTCGATTTATTTAGAGAATCGTTGTAAAATTAGTGGCAGGATGATTGTCATTTTCTCAAACGATAAGAGAATAAATTAGACGGTGCCTTCACTGGGAACAAGCAGTCAAAGGAATTAAACTGTGGGGTGACTTCACCCAAAGATGATCCTAAATTCACAAGATTCAATCAAAAAGCTGACAACAAACAAGTTGAGTTGAGATGAGGGGGGATCTTAATGCGATTTCAGCTAAAGCTCAGACAGTGAACCGCCTCCATTAAAGCATGCTGCACAGCCCAGCAGCTCCAGATAAGACAGCTGAGTCTGGGATTTAGAGCTTTGGCTTATCATCATCTTCACACCACTGTCTCACACTCGCAGAGTACACAACCTCCAAATCCTTTCTGACTGCAAACCAAGTTTGTCTCTGGGCTGCATACGTGCATTTCAGTTTGGTGCAAGCATGTTAATGTTTTATGGCGCTTAATTAGGACCTCCAACTCCGAGGCTCCTGAAAAACCACACAGCGGCTTTGGCAAGACTTTTTATTCTGTGGCAGAAGCCGGGATAAGATTATGGAGGGGGAGAGCCGTGGAGTAGTGTTTCAGAAATAAAATTGCTTTTATTCCACCCAACATGTGTTCAGCGAGATTAAGGCATAATCTTGCGAGGTTTAATAAGAACCCGTTTGTGGCCTTCATGTTGAGGCAGAAAAAAGTGGAGCATGTATGCTCCACTTTAAATCCTGTTTATTGAATTATAAAGAACCTTAAAGGATCAACGTGACTCATACGTTTGAACATTTTGTGACATAATGTTTAGAAAACTTTCTTCTTTCATGTTTTAACCATTCATATGTGCTTAAATGTCTAAATATACAAAATCTACATTAAAACAATTGCTTAATGAGGACTGTTTTAGTTTATTTCATATACCGTATTTTCTGGTGTATAGGTTGCATTGTCCAATTATCACCAATAGATTGGAAAAATCCCTAGATAGGTCGCACTGGTGTATAGGTCGCACCTACGTTTAGCTCTGCTGCAAATGTCTGCCACAGGAGCGCACAGCAAGGCTTTTAAGAAGATTAACACTTAAAAACAATTATTTGTTTCATAAAAATTATAGCAAATACGTGTCTGAGCCGAACTTTTCCTTAATAAATAAACGTAATTGTGAAATGAGTTGGATTTAAAAATTTGTTTCGCCGAAAGTGATAACAAGCCATATACAGAATAGGTCGCACCGGTGTATAGGTCGCAGGCCTTGAAAAAAACCATAAAAAGGTGCAACCTATACACCGGAAAATAGGGTAAATGATATATATATATACATCAAGTATCAAATTACATTTAGAACATTGTATCAGTACCAATCTCTTTATTTGAGATTGAAAATTAAAGAACCAAACACAAAAAAATTCATAAAATTCCACCACAGCTTACATCCTGCTCTCAAGAACATGTTAAAAATCCCCAACCTCAATTCATGTAATCCACGGACCTTGCCTGAACTTCAGTTTGAGCCCCGGCTTTCAAGAGGTATTTGGAAGTTAAAGTCTCAGATCAGATTTGGACAGATTAGAATTACGAGTTGGAAGTCTGGGAGGGGTGGATATGAGGATTTGCGCTGCTCCACGAGACGGCCTTGTCACTGATAAGTTATACTGAGTCGCGGGTAAGAGGATTGCCTGGACTAATCCGAATCAAAAGACATACCATGTGAATTACATCCCGAAACAGGTTCGCTTACAAAGATTAGAAGCCTGCATGTAAATCCTGTCATACTCCACTTGGCGCTGGAAGATGAGGGAACAAACACAAACATGTGCTTTGTACCCTGCTGCAGCTGCTGGCTGGCACCAGGTCTGCCACAGAAATCATTGGCTTCCTTGATTACAGCTTTCTTCTCAACATTCTTCAGGAGATTAAATGTCCATTGATGAGACAATCTGGGCCAGGCGCACTAATTATTCACGCCACATCCAAGAAAGGCCTTGTACTGAGGAGTTGAGAATAAACCCAAGTGAGCTGACGTCCACAGACACCCACACAGCAGCATCCTAAACCCTTCCTCCCTCCCACACGATAACCTCGAGTTCAATGAAGCATTTATTTCTCTTCCTGTTCGACATGGCTGATGGTATCAAGGCATCTGGCAGCAGTGCTGTAATACACGGCTCGCTGTTGAGACGTCAAAGAATGTTGTTCTCTGCTGTCATGAAAGAAAAACAAAAAAAAACAATAGCTTGCCATTTTTTTTTTGTGTGTGCTTTTGCTTTTTCCCACCTCCTCACCCCCCTCTCTGGAAATACTGAACAAACAAGACTCCTGGCCTAGAATGCTTCAAAGAGCACATGTCTGCTGGGACTGGCTGTGAAATGTAGAACAGCGTTGGCTGCTTAGCTTTGCATTTCAGCCAGAGTACTGCTGCAAGGGTGGACTATAAGCCACTTGCTCTCCTGCTGCAGAGATGTAAGCACTTTACTGCTGCAAAGCATCAACTGCAGTTTCATAAATTATCCGACCTCCACTTACAATGTAGATCACGGGTGTTCAGACTTTTTCAGCATGCGAGCTACTTTTGAAATGATCAAGTCAAAGTGATCTACCTATAAGGCCCCGTTTACACGAAAACAACCTGTGGAAACATTTGGGATTTTTCAATGTTTATTGGGGGTAATAAACAAAAAATAAGCTGGTTTACATGAAAAATGCTGTAGTTTTCATGTCAGTCGGGTTGCCAGATAAGAAATTATGAACTATAGTACTGTGGCTTTAAAATTATAGTATTTTGACCTAAACTGTTGTGTTTGCTGAGTAAAGATGTTCTAAGATTCAATTCAATTCAGTTTATTTATATAGCGTCACTAGACCACTAGACTGAGGAACAGCTTCTACCCTGAGGCTGTTAGACTCATGAATGAATAAATAATAAGAATAATCACTGCAAAATATCACATCATGCTGATGCTGATCTGTTTTCTTGTTGCTGTGTTCATCTGTGACCATCTGCTCATACAGACTCATGTTCGTGCTGCTGTTTATAATGATGTTTTTCCACTACATTAGGGCTTAGTGTATTACTAGTTGATGTTTTTCTTAGTTAATTCTAGATGTTATTACTGTTTTTCTCTTGCATTTGTTGTTGGATGTAACTGGGACCCCGTGTACATAATCTCGTTTTCATCACATGTACCACATGCGGTGCAAATGACAATAAAGACTCTCTGACTCTGACTCTAACTCAATTCACAAAAGAAGTGATCTCAAGGCACTGAACAGACAATTTTTTTTATGTCATGCTTCGATCTACCAGTACTACCTCAGAGATCCACCAGTAGATTGCGATCTACGTAATGAGCACCCCTGATGTAGATAATAAGACACAGTAACGCCATGAAGCCTGAGTTACACGGGGTCATAACTCCTGACAAAGAACTGATGACCATCCCAGCGTACAACGATGAACCGAATCTGCTGGGTCATCTGGTGTATGAGGGAGATATGCAAATATAGTTACCCTACACATCAAATCTGGTGACAAACGCAGCAAAGCAAAGCTATTTTGTTGCAGATTGAGCGGATGCAAATGCTTCAGGGCGCAGTGTAAATGGGAAGCAGCGAGACGAAAGCAGTAGGAGCCGGCATAAGAAAAACTATCACGCGGCGGTGCAGAACTCTCACTGCCACGCCGCTGTGAAGCATGCCGAATAGAGGTCTCTTACTGCAGTATAACGGCTCATAAAGCCGCAAATGGTATTTCCACCTCATTCAGTCTCAGGGCCATGTTCCAAGGAGCGCCTCAACAATGGAATTGAAGCCATTAGCTATCGATTAAAGACGCAGCAGGGGAGGACAGGGTCTGAGCAGGTGGGGGGTGGTGGTCGGCCAGCAGAGGCTCCTGGGGAGACTTCAGATCTTTGTTTATGTATAGTGGCCCCGGCACTTTAACCTCGGAGGATGCTCCTGGGGTGCAGATTAAAAGAAGGTCGGTTTGTGAACGGCTCTGAGGCGTGGCAGATTTTGATTGACACCTCTCATGTCACTAATGCACTGAGATAAGACGGCACCCACAGGACACCTGCTTCTCCTCGAGACATTATGAGTTTACACATCTGATAAGCATATTCATAAAGCTTATCATATGTTTGAGCTGTGGGTGTTTACCCAGACCATGAAATATGAATGATGAACAATTTGACCTTTGGAAACAGATTAGAATTTCAATCAAGGGACTGTGATCCAATCCATAACACTACATGAAAGAAAAAGCAGAGTTGTGTAATGACTTGACGGCTTCAGAATCTCTCTCTGACGTACAGTGGCTTGTAACACAGAACGCGTTGTGTTGTTGTCCCGCTGTTCCCTCCATTCCTCCACTATATATTTACCATACAGCTTGTCAGCTTTTATTCTCGGTTATGACCTTTGTCTGAACGGGCCTCATAACTGACATTTTCAATTACACAGCAAACAACTTATCAATATGCATGGATTTCCCAGCCAATATCAGAGCAAACAGAGTCGTTTGGAGAGCCGAGTCTGTCAGGGGAGAGAAATAGGGCAGACATGTCAAGGTCAGGATTTTGTTAATGAGGGACGGACCGCTAAATAATTGAATGGGCTGAGCTGTATCGACTGTTGAAGCAGAAGCATTTAAAGCATTGGCGATCATTAAGGAAAATCCTCCCAGCACTTTATGTTCTGTGGCAGTAATTTATGCACGGGCATCCGAGCGGGTGCCCCTATGGTTCACAGAATTGAATGCACAAAGCAATGAGTGGATTAGCCAAGCACACTTTGGAAGCAGCAGCCAAGCGTGCAAGTCATTCCTCTGGATGAAGTGACGGCTCTGGCAGCGCAATTATTCAGCTGTGCATTTTAAATACACAGACAAATGGCACCAAAAAAGACGCTGAATATCTGATCTGCATAAATAGGAAAAATTGCTAAGCGTGCATGAAAGCATAAAGAGACAGCTCCGTTTTTTGCAGTGTGGTTTTGCGGAAAGATTATAGACAAATATTATCTTACGGGTCGTAGACTGAACAAGCCGTGTTTGAAGAGATATAATTTAATTCTGGTCATAGTCTGTTAGTCTGAGCACGGCCAAGAACAAAGTTTTATGGTGTGTTATGAGAACACACCTTTTACACTGAAATCAGTTTTGCATTACATGGTTACCATATTTTCTGGAATATAGGTCGCACCTGAATATAGGTCGCACCATCCAATGATTGTCAAAGAATTGGAAAAATCCATATATAGGTCGCACCTACGTCAAAATGTGGACCGTGTTTAGCTCTGCTGCAAATGTCTCTTCCACAGGAGCGCACAGCAAGGCTTTTAAGAAGATTAACACTTAAAAACAATTATTTGTTTGATAAAAATTATAGCAAATATGTGTCTGAGCTGAACTTTTCTTTAATAAATGAATAATTTTAGCAGGATAAACACCTAAAAATATATATTTGTTAGCTGACATTATTGTAAGAGTGTGTCTCAGTTTAATTTTTGTTAATAAATGATTACAAATCAGCTTATTTTATAAAAAGCCACAAATAGGTCGCACCTGAATATAGGTTGCACCTGAATATAGGTCGCAGGCCATGAAAAAATGATAAAAAGCTGCAACCTATATTCCGGAAAATACGGTACTAACATGATTTTGGGGTGGGTCTAACTCGAATAGCAGCAGCAGCTAGCTGTAGCGATACAACTTTATTTATAAAGCACTTTAAAACAACATTGGCCGAAGTAGCACTTCTGATGCATCATGGGGGAAATCTGTGCAATAATGTCCTAAAATGTATCACAGATTAATTGTGTAAAGTTAATGCAACAGCAGGTGTGGAAGATTTAAAAACTTTAATTTCCTCTACCAAACTTTTGACAACGGATCTAAAAAAAAGTTAAGTCTGTTCCTCTGGACGCCAGGTTCAAAAACCTAAAAAGTGTAGAAACGTGTCATCTTTAATCTGAAAGACCTCTTCGGTCTGCTTCAGTTTCGGATGAAAGACGAAACGTTTCTTTGATTTTTTTTTTTTTTTTTGAATGTCCAGAGGACCAGACTTAACTTTTTTTAGATTTTTCTACCTGGATTATTGAGCATGCATCAGGATATTTTGACAACAGAGTTGTTTTAAGATTACATCATCTGTGAAATATCCCTAAAGTGATTTATTTATTTATTCATTTTATAAAAACACAACAATAATACATACATGAAAAATAAAAAATAAAAAACAAACATTTATAAAATGAAAGGCGGCAGAAGAAGAAAAAATCTTATTTTTTCTGCCCCTTATACACCAATAAACAATTCATATAACCAACTCATTTGATTTCCATAACTTGGTTTCAACCTTCATGAAACTCATTAAACAAACAACTCATTAGATTTTCAAGAAAAGGAACAACTAAATTTACATTTTTTAATTGTATAATATATATTGTATATATTTTATACCTTCTTCATCACATGTAACATATAATTTCCAACATGTTTAAATGTATAATTTTAATCGATTAAGCTTAAGCAGTCTTTTGAACGCAGCCATTGATTCAATCACTTTAATGTCTGATTCCAATTCATTCCATAGTCCGATTCCTCGAATTATGGTAGATCTACCCCGTGAACTAGTCCTAAAATATGGCTTAACAAAAAGATTCATCCCCTTAAGATTATAACTACTCGTTCTTTTAACAAAATATTTTTGAAGATTCGAAGGAAGTGCATTATTCTGTGCTTTATACAAAACCAACAAAATATTATAATCAACTAAATCATAAAACTTCAGCAGTTTCATTTGATAAAACAAAATGCTTGATGGATGATGGAAATTCTTTCTGGTGATAATTCTAATAACTCTCTTCTGTAATATAAAAATAGGCATTGTAATTGATTTACACGCTGTACCCCAGACATTAACACCATAAATTAAGTGTGGCACAAATAATGTATTATACAACAAATAAAGTGCCTTATCATTTAATAAATCTTTAACTCTGTAAAATATCGCAATAGACTTAGATAATTTAGTTTTAACTGAACTTATACAGTATGTTGCTTCCAGGACAACCCATCATCAACGGTGACACCCAAGAACCTCACCTCATGAACTCTCTGAATCACAGATCCATCAATTAAAAAAGGTACATCAATCGATTTTTTTTTATTACTAAATATCATATAACTAGTTTTACTCAAATTCAACGTTAATTTATTAATTTTAAACCAAGTCTGAATTTTATCAAGTTCTGTCATCATCAATTTCAACGTTTGTTCGATATTGTCACCACTACAAAGAAAAGTGGTGTCATCAGCAAAAAGAATGCACTTCAGGAGTCCTGAGACCTGTACGAGATCATTTATATATAATAGAAATAATTTTGGTCCTAGTATCGATCCCTGAGGAACTCCACATGTAAAGTGCAACACTTGTCCACAGAAAACAAAGTTCAGATGATGCAGGATGTAAACAAGCTCAGTCGTGGTGTTGCCAAACGCCTCCTTTGTTTTGTGCACAATCTCAGCCATTTTTAATCTGCACCAAGAGCTGCTCAATCTGTTGTTGTTGTTGCAGCAACATACTCGAGCAGTTCTCAGGCCTTTAAGCCGGCACTCCTCTCTCTTCTCAGTCGGTTGGTGGCGTTGGTTGTTTG
>JBBPBX010046455.1:12402-26589 GCA_038048925.1 Garcialebias charrua | reverse complement strand
TCAAATTTGTCATATTCAGTGGGAATGTGTGGGACAGTTTGTGCACACACCAAAAGCAGAACATGGGAGATAGCACCTCTCAAAAAAAAAAAGAGGGGAGGGGGGTATACAATTTTATCAAATATACACCATCTTCCTCACTCTTATTTTTTTTGTCTTTCAGCTGCTGCTCGGCAGTTTGACCCAAAGCTAACTGACAAGGACTACAGCGGAACTGTCAAGAAGTGGCTTCGTTATGCTCCAGACCGGGAGGGGGGTATCCCAAGGAACCAAAGTGATCCAAACCCAAGCCAAACGTGTCAAACCTAGTCTGAAAAAGCTAAGTCTGGTCCTCTGGACATACAAAAAACAAAGCAAAAAAAAAACTGTAGAAACGTTTCGTCTTTCGTCCGAAAGACTTCCTCAGTCTGAGCTGCTGTATTCAGCTCAGTCTTATACCATACCATACCATTTTATTTATAAAGCACTTTAAACAGGAACAAGTCCACACAAAGTGCTGATATAAATAGCACCCTCCCACAGTGGATCAACCAGTTGGCTGATGACAGCCTGAAACCAGCTGCTCACATGAGCAAGGAGGACCATCAGCCTGACGATGGATCGTTAACACCCTGATGGTTGTTTGCTATTCACAGAGGGCTGAGTGATACTGGCAATAACAGCATTGTAAGTGGGGGACAGTTGAACCCAGAGGCCTCCACCTCCGTTTAATGATGGACGGTTTCTTTTCACAAAGATGACCTCCTTTACTCCTCTCTCAAACCATTGTTCCTCTCTATCAAGGATGTGAACATCTTCATCCCTGAAAGAGTGACCGCTGGCCTGGAGATGAGTGTAGACTGCAGAGTCCTGACCTGATGATGTTGATCTTCTGTGCTGGGCCATCCTTTTGGCCAGTGGCTGTTTAGTTTCCCCAATGTAAGACTGATCACAGCCCTCCTGACACTGAACAGCATACACAATATTACTCTGTTTGTGCCGGGGGACTGGATCTTTGGGATGAACCAGTCTTTGCCGTAATGTATTTTGGGGTTTAAAAGCCACTGGGTGGCTTGTATACCCCCCTCCCAGTGGCTTTTAAACCCCAAAATACATTACGGCAAAGACTGGTTCATCCCAAAGATCCAGTCCCCCGGCACAAACAGAGTAATATTGTGTATGCTGTTCAGTGTCAGGAGGGCTGTGATCAGTCTTATATCGGGGAAACTAAACAGCCACTGGCCAAAAGGATGGCCCAGCACAGAAGATCAACATCATCAGGTCAGGACTCTGCAGTTTACACTCATCTCCAGGCCAGCGGTCACTCTTTCAGGGATGAAGATGTTCACATCCTTGATAAAGAGGAACGATGGTTTGAGAGAGGAATAAAGGAGGCCATCTTTGTGAAAAGAAACCGTCCATCATTAAACGGAGGTGGAGGCCTCCGGGTTCAACTGTCCCCCACTTACAATGCTGTTATTGCTAGTATCACTCAGCCCTCTGTGAATAGCAAACAACCATCAGGGTGTTAACGATCCATCGTCAGGCTGATGGTCCTCCTTGCTCATGTGAGCAGCTGGTTTCAGGCTGTCATCAGCCAACTGGTTGATCCACTGTGGGAGGGTGCTATTTATAAGACTGAGCTGAATACAGCTTCTCAGACTGAGGAAGTCTTTCGGACGAAAGACGAAACGTTTCTACAGTTTTTTTTTGTGCTTTATTTTTTATTTTTTGAATGTCCAGAGGACCAGACTTAGCTTTTTTAGATTTTTCTACCTGGATTATTGAGCATGCATCAGGGTGTCAAACCTAGGTTACCCCAACACACGCTGTTTCCCTTGTTCTTCGAGTACAAGTCTTAACCTCATGGACGCTGTTATTACATGAACATTAGACTTTTCTGTCAGTTAAAAAGGAGTCAAATATGTTGACAAATACCTTCTTTACTGAGCTCCACGATTGCCTACAAAGTTAAGAGGATGGAGGATTTTGCGAGAGAGGAGCGCCTCTGACTCATTTGCTGAGCTTCAGAACAAAGTCCATCGCAGAGTGCCCAGTGAGAAATGCAACCCAGGCTGCCTTGAGCACCTTCTTCTGGCTTTTCCCTTTTCAGGGGTCACCACAGCGAGTCATCCTCCTCCACCTCACTCTGTCCTCTGCATCCTCTGTCCTCACTCCAACTACCTTCATGTCCTCTCTAACTGCATCCATACATCTCCTCTTCTTTTCCTCTTTGTGTGCGTGTGTGTGTGTGTGGGGGGGGGGGGGGTGTTAATAAAAAAATAAATTTAAAGTCATGGTCAGTTTTTTTATGTCTGATGTTTGCATTACCGTAGTAGTTCTGAAGATACAAACCACTGTATTTACTAGACTGCTTTTGGTCCAGCTTGTGATTTGTACATCATGATGTTGGTACATAAATCTAAATTAAAGACTAATGTTGATGTAGAAAACTGGGTGATGTTAAAATGTAAAGATGTTAGAAGCCAACTATTTGTATTGCAGATTTAAAACAAATGTAGTTATATAAAGTGCTTCACATATTAAAAATAAAAAATAAATGGAGGGTTAGGGTAAAAAAAAAACAACTACCGGTAACCATTGGTGTTTTACATGGTCTACCTACATGCAAAACCTGTATTTTCAGGCAGAGTATATCATATTCCCAAATATGCATGAATTTGCATAAATGAAAAATCCTTAAATATCCGAATGACATCTGCAACGACGTGATACGCCAAAGATCTGCTGGAACTCTTGAGGGATCGCATATTTCCAGGTACTTCACAGATAAAAATCCATAAATATACGACTGACATCTTCATCGTGATACGTCAAAGATCTGCTGGATCTCTGAGAAATCGCATACTTCAGAGATACTTCACAGATAAAAATCCATAAATATACGACTGACATCTTCATCGTGATACGTCAAAGATCTGCTGGATCTCTGAGAAATCGCATACTTCAGAGATACTTCACAGATAAAAATCCATAAATATACGACTGACATCTTCATCGTGATACGTCAAAGATCTGCTGGATCTCTGAGAAATCGCATACTTCAGAGATACTTCACAGATAAAAATCCATAAATATACGACTGACATCTTAAACGTGATACGTCAAAGATCTGCTGGATCTCTGAGAAATCGCATACTTCAGAGATACTTCACAGATAAAAATCCATAAATATACGACTGACATCTTCATCGTGATACGTCAAAGATCTGCTGGATCTCTGAGAAATCGCATACTTCAGATATACTTCACAGATAAAAATCCATAAATATACGACTGACATCTTCATCGTGATACGTCAAAGATCTGCTGGATCTCTGAGAAATCGCATACTTCAGATATACTTCACAGATAAAAATCCATAAATATACGACTGACATCTTAAACGTGATACGTCAAAGATCTGCTGGATCTCTGAGAAATCGCATACTTCACAGATACTTCACAGATAAAAATCCATAAATATACGACTGACATCTGTCACGTATACGTAAATATAAACAATCATACGTCATATATGCGGCAAGTATCCGAAGAGATGTAAGCAGTAATCCCGAGGGATAACAGAGCCACATATTTCTGGATCTGCAGCAGATAAAGTATCCGGATTTTGTGATTTTTTAAGGATCAATAAAGTTCGGATCTGTTCGTATCCGGGGATATCCGAAACTGGATTTTCCGAGGATGCGATACGGAAATTCCCGGAAATTGTCCGTATATGTGAAGGATGCGGAGATATACCACATCTGATACTCCCGTATATCTATGGTTTTTGTGCAGTGTAAGCTAAAAGCAGCTGAACAATAGCTAAAACTAAAACGATAGCCGTACAGTGCTTAAAAGATACAAAAGTCTGGCTAAAAGTAGCTGAAGGTTGGATAAAAACCAGAAACCAAAAGTATCAAAAGTTAGCTAAAAGGTCAAAAAAACAATATTTTACCGTAAAGTTAATGGTTTGCTAAAAGTAGTTAAAAGCTAAAGTTAAAATTTAAGGTAGCTGGAGGCTCTTCTTTCGGCTGTTCGTCTTCAGGGTCGCCACAGTGAGTCATCCTCCTCTGTCCTCACTCTGTCCTCTGTGTCCTCTGTCCTCACTCCAACTACCTTCATAGGGGCTAAGATGGTGTAGAGGCAGGGCTGCCGACTTGGGACCCGAAGGACCCAGGTTCGAACCCCGGCCACTACACACCTTGGGGTGTCTATGAGTGCACACCTAATTCTCCAGCTCCCCGGGTGCTTTCTATGGCTGCTCACTGCACCACCTGGTGGTGGTTGGGTTAAATGCAGAGACGGATTTCGTCTTGTATGGGAAACATACACAGATGACAAAATGACACATTTATTTTATTTTTTATTTCATGTCCTCTCTACCTGCATCCATGTATCTCCTCTTTGTCTTTTCCTGGCAGCTGCATCTCTAACATCCTTCTACCAATATACCCACTGTCCCTCCTCTGAACATGTCCAAACCACTGTCCTGTTGTCCTCATACATGTCCTGTATCAGTCTAACATGTCCTACTGTCCTATCTAAATCCACAAACACACAATGGAGTTCTTTCTGACCCTCTCTGTACTTCTCTATCAACATCCTCAAAGCAAAGATGCATCTGTGGTGCTCTTTCTTGGCATGAAACCATACTGCTGCTCACAGATAGTCACCTCTTGTCTAAGCCTTCCTTCCACAACTCTCTCCCAGATCTTCATTGTGTGGCTCATCAACTTAATTCCCCTGTAGTTGCTACAACTCTGTACATCACCCTTGTTCTTAAAAATGGGAACCAGCACACTTCTTCTCCATTCTTCAGGCATTTTCTCACCCTCAAATATTCCATTAAATATTTGAGTCAAAAACCTCACTGCCATCTCTCCAAGACATTTCCAAACCTCCACTGGTATGTCATCAGGTCCTACTGCCTTCCCCTTCTTCATTCTTTTCAGAGCTTTCCGGACTTCACCCTCACTAATCTTTCCCACTTCCTGGTCCACAGTTTCTATTACCTCCACTCTTCTTTCTCTTTCATTCTCTTCATTCATTAGCTCCTCAAAGTAATCCTTCCATCTTCCCATCACACTCTCCTCACTTGTTAGAACATTCCCATTCCCATCTTTAATAAGCCTAACCTGCTGCACATCCTTTCCAGCCTGATCCCTCTGTCTTGCCAATCGGTACAAGTCCTTCTCGCCCTCTTTAGTGTCCAGTCTCCCATACAACTCATTGTACGCCCTCTGCTTTGCCTTAGCTACTTCCCTCTTTGCTCTATGTCCCATCTCCTTATATTCCTGTCTCCTCTCTTCAGTCCTCTCACTGTCATATTTCTTCTTGGCTAATCTCTTTCTTTGAATGGCATCCTGCACTTCACTATTCCACCACCAGGTTTCCTTATCATCCATTCTCTGTCCAGATGACACACCAAGTACCTTCCTACCTGTCTCTCTAATTACTGTTGCTGTAGTAGCCCAGTCACTTGGAAGCTCTTTCTTACCACCCAGAGCCTTTAACAGCTCGTCTCTGAATTTCTCACAACATTCTTCCTTCTTTAGCTTCCACCATTTGGTCTTCTTCTCTGGTTTTACTCTTTTTCTCTTCTTCGCAACAACAGTCATTCTACACACAACCATCCGATGCTGTCTGGCCACGCTCTCCCCTGCCACAACCTTACAGTCTCCAATCTCCCTCAGGTTTCCTCTTCTACACAGAATGTAGTCGACCTGTGTACTCCTTCCTCCACTCTTATAGGTCACTCTATGTTCCTCCCTCTTTTGGAAATAGGTATTGACTATAGCCATTTCCATTCTCTTGGTAAAATCCACCACCATCTGTCCTTCCTGGTTTCTTTCCTTGACACCAAACCTACCCATCACTTCCTCATCCTCTGTTTCCTTCACCAACATGTCCATTCAGGTCTGCTCCAATCACCACTCTTTCCTCCCTGGGAATACTCTCTATCACTTCATCCAGATCTTTCTCCTCCCCATCACATCCAACCTGTGGAGCATAACCACTGACGATGTTTAGCATCAGACCTTCTACTTCTACCTTCAGACACATCACCCTATCTGACACTCTCTTCACCTCTACTACATTCTTTGCCAACTCCTCCTTCAGGACCACCCCTACTCCATTTCTCTTTCTATCCACACCATGGTAAAACAGTTTGAACCCTGCTCCAATGCTGCGAGCCTTGCTGCCCTTCCACTTGGTCTCTTGGACACATAAAACATCTACCTTCCTTCTCTGCATCATGTCAGCCAGCTCTCTACCTTTGTCTGTCATTGTCCCCACATTTAGAGTTGCAACCCTCAGTCCTACATTCTTCACTTTCCTCTTCTCCTCCGTCTCCTGACACGTTTCCCTCCTCGTAGTCTTCAACTGACAAAGTAAAGTAAACGAGTAACAAGTACGTAAAGTACGTTAAGTAACAAAGTAAATTTACATTTAAAGTAGCTGGAGGCTAAAAGAAGCAAAAGTCTAGCTAATTGTTAGAAATAACTATATACAGTAGCTAAAAACTAAAAGGTCAAAAAGGCTATAAAAGAGCTAAATGGAGCTAAAAGTAACAAAGGAATACAACATGAAGCAGGTAAACTGAAGAAGATGTAAAAGAAACATCTTACATTTTGACGAGAAAAAAGTAAAATAAATGAAATATTTTAAAAAGTTTAATTGACAAAAAATCCAAAAGTCATAGCTAAGCCAAAGGAGCTGAACAAGCCGAAGGTTTACAGAGGTTTAAACAGCCGAAAGTGTCTGAAGATGTCAGTCTGGAAGAATGTACCGAAGAAACGATGAGGCGACGCCGAGTCAGCGTTCATGTTGAGGAACTCGTGTTTCATCAGCGGTGTCCAAGCTTCCTCCTCCTCCTCGGGGCGTCATGTGACCCCGAAGCAGCTAAAGAGCTCCGACTGGAGAATGAACCACCTGCAGTAAATTTAGGCTGCTTTTTATTTTTAGTTACTTTCTGTGGGTTTTGGATAATTTCAGCCTTTCAGAGATGGTTTGCCTCCGAGTGTCTGGCGAACCCGGTTCACCGAGGCCGGCCCAGTAGCTCAGCTCAGACTGTTCAACATGTGGCCCGCGGGCCAGACACAGACCAACATGTGGCCCGCGGGCCAGACACAGACCAACATGTGGCCCGCGGGCCAGACACAGACCAACATGTGGCCCACGGGCCAGACACAGACCAACATGTGGCCCGCGGGCCAGACACAGACCAACATGTGGCCCACGGGCCAGACACAGACCAACATGTGGCCCGCGGGCCAGACACAGACCAACATGTGGCCCGCGGGCCAGACACAGACCAACATGTGGCCCACGGGCCAGACACAGACCAACATGTGGCCCGCGTGCCAGACACAGACCAACATGTGGCCCGCGGGCCAGACACGGACCAACATGTGACACACGGACCAGACACGGCCCCTTTTTTTAAAGACAATATAGGTGGTCCCCGACTTACGACGGTGTTCCGTTCCTACGCCCGTTCGTAACTCGAAAAACGTCGTAAGTCGAAAAACACATACAGTGCACACTGGCCGCCCAATATACACATACATGTACGGTACTGTACAGTTACCAAGCACTTCGCCTATCCTAACACAGTACCTTACATAATTATCAAAAAACACATACAGTACATTTGGAGCCATAATGAAGGAAAAAAGAGTTAATTTCTAAAAGCTGAGTTAGACTCGCGCTTTGGTCCGCAGGCTGGCGCGCGCGCGCCGCGCGTGCACTGTGCCGTGCGGCGAAATGCGTTTACAGTGTCGCCTCTGTGTTTATAGTTGTCGCACGGCGGCGCATGGCAAAGTGCTGTTCTTTTACGGACCAGCAGGAGGCAGTACCCTCTAAAACCTGTGCATATGTTGCAAGAAAGGTGTAGAAGAAGAAATCTACCGTAGAAGAAGAACTGTTTGAAATCACACAACAAAAACAAATAGCTTTCCGCTCGCGTGCTGAACTGTTGTCTTTATTTGCGGCTTTAATGCATGGAGTCAGCGGAGGAGAAAGCGATCACGTGACTTTTGGCGAAAAAACAAAAGAAAAGTCCGACTCCAGATCAGGAACGAAGGAGAATTTAATACATTTTGTGTCACAAAACATTCCTCCATGCGTCGCGACTCCGTCTCCACGACCACAGCGGCGCAAACAGCTGCAGGCTCCGGCGTGAAGAGGGTGAAGGCTGTCGGTGAGGACCTGTCAATCAAATCGTAGCGCCCACCGCGCGCGCATAGGCTTGCGGAGTTTCAAAAATTCAGAGGTGCACGACACGCGCTAATCCCACGCGCGGGGCCAACGCGCAGGGGCGGGGACTGTGAAATTGCGTCACTTTTGGAGCGCGCACCCTCGCGCGCTGCGCGACACGTCGAGTATTAATCTAGCTTTACTGGGAGCTGGTCAATTCTTCTTCCGTCTTTTAGCATGTTAGCTCGTGCACCTCCGAGCTCCTGCAGCTTCACACGGCCCATAGCATTTACAGCAACGTCTGTTAGCATGTTAGCTCGTTGCACAGCTGTAGCCGCTGCCTTGTAAACCTCCGCTCCAAAATATAAGGTCTCCTGTATTTCCACGTGCGGTCCAGTCCAGCGTTAGCATATTAGCCCCTCCTGACCTCCTCTGCTCCGGTCTGCTGTAAGTTTCCAGCGCGTCAAGCTTTCCCCCTCCCTCCCTCCCTCCTGTAAGTTTCGTTTCGGTACCAGATTTTCTGGTGTAAAGGCGCATAAACCTTGTAACTCAAAACAATGCTTTTCAATGGGAGCGCGTTCGTAAAGTCGAATAGTCGTAACTCGAGACCGTCATAAGTCAGGGACTACCTTTATACAGAAAACTCGCTCACTGTATTTAAAGTTGTGGTCCTCAAAAAAGGCTTACAAACAAAATAAATTATATTTTCTGTTGAAACAGAACTGAACAACAGCTAAAACTTACTGAAATTAATAAACTAACATTAGTTGTTAAACCCAAAAGAAGCAGAACACTAGCTAAAAGCTAAAACTAGAAACAAAAAGCAGCAAATAGTTAACTAGCAGAAACTAACCAGAAGTTTTAAGTAACAAAAGGCTAGCTCTAATCTGAAAGTTGCAGAACAGTAGCTGGAAGCTAAAACTAGTAAAAAGCTAGCTAAAAGTAAGACACTATACTTTCTATAAGCAGCAAAGGGTGGCTAAAGGCTATAAGTAGCAAAAGAACTGAATAATATTTCAACAGCTAACTAAAAGCTAAAGCAATAAAATGCTAACTAACTGTTTAACATAGCTAAAGTCTAGTTAAAAAGCTAAACAATACCGGTGGTCCCCGACTTATGAGCGAGTTCCGTTTCTACGAGTCGCTCGTAAGACGAAAATTCGTATGTCGGAACACGAAACACGTGTCGCTCGTAAGTCCGGATTTTCGGTCGTAAGTCGGAAAATTTATGCTAGCGCTACTACGAACACTCGTTTTTCAACACAAACGTACATACTAGTTCATAAACATGCTCAGAAACTTGTTTACAAACTGTTATCTAACACACTTTCATCTAAAAACACATACATGTACGAGTGCTGTATTTTCTGTATGTTCTGTTCAACTTTCCTGTTCGTCAAGGCCCCTTCATAGCTCTGCGTTCGGCTGTACGCCGTACTACGCCGTCCGTACGCCATCCGTACGCCGTCCGTACGCAGAGGCACAAGCGTACCATGTACGCGCCAAGCTCAAATTATACGACCGCGAACGCAAATGCATTGTCTCATAATAAGCTGCCCGGCGCCGGACTGTTTTGTATGTGACACAAATGTATTAAATTCCCCTTTTTCATCCCTGATCTGGCCTTTTCTTTTGTTTTTTTGCCAAAAGTCAAGTGATCGCTTCCTCCTCCGCTGACTCCATGACTGAAATGATGAGGAAATGAATGAATTTGTCACGAGCGGGTCCAACGTGGCTGCGCGAGGTTCTGCAGATTTCCTGGTGGGCTGTGGGCTGCAGGACCAGCGCTCCCTGTTTTTTTTTTTTAGAACTTTTTAATAAGATATAAACACAGAACACCGCTGCGGCTGAAGCTGTGTGAAGCTGCCGGCTCGCCTTTTTTTTTCTCCCCCCGACCTGTCAATCAATTCAGTAGGCGTGTCAGCAAATGACCAATCAGCGAACGCTCTGCGCTGTGGCTTCTAAAATAATGTAAAGAATTTGTAGCGAAAACGTGAGAATGAACGCGAGAACGAACGCAGAGCTGTGCGGGTGAACGCGTGCGCACAGAACGCAGGGGTAGTACGGCGTACGGCCGAACACAGAGCTATGGGGGGGCCATTAGTCAGCTCGTAAGTACGGAACCTCGTATGTCGATGCGCTCGTAAGTCGGGGACCACCTGTATAAAGCAACAAAATCTTAAAGGACATGACCCACCATGTTTTCAAATTGCATCACCATTAATATTTAGTAGTTAATTAAATAATGAAACAGGAACGTTTATTTATATTGTAGAGAAATAACGCTAAATGTGTTATTTCATGTTTTTTAGCAGTTTTTAGCAGCAGCTCCGGGAAAATCTGCCCCTCTCCATATATGGGCATTGATATCACTGAAGTTTCCGCCTTGAATGCATGCAGAGTTATAACAAGCATGCATCAACATAGCTTCATTATTGCAGCGGTGTTATATCTTATTAAGAAGTTCTAAAAAATAAATAAAAACAGAGCGCTGGTCCAGCTGTACCCACAACTGCACCAGGAAATATTTAGAGGTCGCGCATCCACGTAGGACACTATTAATTCGCTCGCTCGCGACAAATTCATTAATTTCCTCATGAAGCCGGCTCGGCTTTTTACCCCTTTCATAAGTCAAACCCGCGCTATTCCCGCACAGACCAGTCCGGCTTTAATCCTCCTCGGGTCATTCATAAGACCACAGGTGAATGCAGGTAGGTCCCGCTCAAATAAACTTGTTCAGAAATGAAGCCGCAGCGCTGCTCCAAAAGAGGCGTGGAGCTGAGCGAACTGGACCGCACGTATTTATTGTGGGACAGACGTCAGACGTGTACAAGTTGTCGTGTCATTTTTAATATTTCCTCAGTAATAAATGCTGGCTGCAGTGATCAGCGCGCGCAGAGACAGCACCACCTCCGCTGATCAGAGAGAGAGAAAAAAAAACGAAACATTTTTAATATTCCCTTGTTAATAAATCTGCCTGTTGATTAATCCTATGGTCGCACACTGATGTCTATCATATTCTGAGCACGGATCCGCGGCTCTCACTCTCATAAGCCTCCATCGCGAACTCACTCCTGCCTTCTGAGTGGAGCCTGTATTGATGTCACTCCGGACTTAGGCAATCTTCGGCCGGGTTTCCGGATGTTTCCGGGACTTCGTTTTTTTTTTTTATTTTTTTTTATACTCGCCTGGCCCAAATGCAAAAATGAAAATAGACATCATATTCTACTACAGTAATTGTCCAATATGGTGAATTGTTACTGTCACGGTGGGTGTTGTCCTTTAACCTGAACATAGAAGGATGGGCAGTAGCTAGAAGTAGCTGTATGTTTGTTCCAGTTGCAGCCGAAGCTGAATTTTCTGCCTCAGACTCGACTCAGCTTCAGTCTCCTCAGGGAGTGAAGCTTTTTTTATCGTCGTGGTAACAAGCTCCCTCTGTTTGCCTTCCAGATGCGTTTGGCTTCACGCCAAACATCAGTCTGCCCCTCCCCCTGGGGGGCCCCTGCCTCCCCTCTCAGTACCACAGCCTCCAGTCCGGTCCCTCCATATCCGTCTCGGTGGCCGAGCCTCAGGCCTTTGGCTCCCCAGAGGAGCTGAGGTCCACCGGCTTCTACTCTGGGGCCCCGACCCTGGAGAGCCCTCGCATCGAAATCACGGCCTACAGCCAGTTCCCCGAGGAGGAGGTGGAGGGGAGCAGCCTCCCCGTTGCCAAGCGAGTGGACTCCATCGTGACCCTGACCCTCCCCAGCGCCGACGGTTACCGCGACCCGAGCTGCCTGAGTCCGGCCAGCAGCGTGTCGTCACGCAGCGGCCTCTCCGACGCCTCCTACGAGTCCGGCTTCTCCTGCAACTACGACAACTCGCCCCAGAACTCCCCCTGGCAGTCCCCCTCTGTGTCCCCCAAAGGTTCCACCCTCGCCCTGCCAGGTGAGGGCGGAGCCTCCGGTGGCTCCCCGCGTCACTCCCCCTCCACCTCCCCTCGTGCGAGCGTGACGGACGACACCTGGATGGGGCCCAGCGGCTCCAGGCCCAGCTCCCCCTGTGGAGCCAAGAGGAAGTACAGCTTCAACGGCAGCGAAGGGTCGCACAAGAGCTTCCTGTACTCCCCCGCCCACTCCCCCGGCCCGTCCCCTCAGACCTCCCCCCGCCTCAGCGTGACGGAGGAGAGCTGGCTGCCCAACACCAACCAGTACACCAACTCCGCCATCCTGGCAGCCATCAACGCCCTGACCACAGACGGGGACCTGGGAGACGGGATCCCCATCAAGGCCCGGAAGACGAGCCTGGACCACAGCCCCACGGTGAGCCTGAAGGTGGAGCCCAGAGGCGAGGACCTGAGTCTGAGGGACCTCCGTCAGGACGAGGTCTCTGCCAACCGCCTGGCCCTCAAGAAGGAGGCTTTCTGTGGGGGGTTCCTGGATGTTCCACAGCCCCCGTACTCCTGGTCCAAACCTAAACCCTACATCAGGTGAGGACCCTCCACAAGGTTTGGTAGAACCTGGTTCCTCTGACGCCTTGGTTCATGTTGGACTGACGCGTCGGCCATGTTTTCACCTCCCACAGCCCGGCTCTGCCGGCTCTAGACTGGCAGCTGCCGTCCAGCCTGGGTCCGTACAGCCTGCAGATCCAAGTCCAACCCAAGTCCCACCACCGGGCCCACTACGAGACGGAGGGCAGCCGGGGGGCAGTGAAGGCGCCGGCAGGGGGACACCCAGTCGTCCAGGTAAAACACCTGGATTTTATCAAGCGTGCGTTTTACTTTCTGCTGCTTTTGGTGTTTAGCTGCTGTTGTGCTAACAGTAACTTTTTTTTTCATTTACCCTTTAGTTGTACAGGTAGTCTCTATTTTATTTATCCAGGTAGTCTCATTTTATTTATACAGGTAGTCTCATTTTATTTATACAGGTAGTCTCATTTTATTTATCCAGGTAGTCTCATTTTATTTATACAGGTAGTCTCCATCCATTTTCGTCCGCTTATCCGGGGTCGGGTCGCGGGGGTAGCAGCCTAAGTAGGGAGGCCCAGACTTCCCTCTCCCCAGCCACTTGGAGCAGCTCCTCTGGGGGAATCCCAAGGCGTTCCCAGGCCAGCCGAGAAACATAGTCCCTCCAGCGTGTCCTGGGTCTTCCTCTGGGTCTCCTCCCGGTGGGACATGCCCGGAACACCTCACCAGGGAGGCGTCCAGGAGGCATCCTAACCAGATGCCCGAGCCACCTCAACTGGCTCCTCTCGATGTGGAGAAGCAGCGGCTCTACTCCGAGTCCCTCCCGGATGACTGAGCTTCTCACCCTATCTCTAAGGGAGAGTCCAGCCACCCTGCGGAGAAAACTCATTTCAGCCGCTTGTATCCGAGATCTTGTTCTTTCGGTCATAACCCAAAGCTCATGACCATAGATGAGGGTGGGAACGTAGATCGATCGGTAAATTGAGAGCTTTGCCTTTTGACTCAGCTCTCTCTTCACCACGACAGACCGGTACAGCGCCCGCTTCACTGCGGACGCTGCACCTATCCGCCTATCGATCTCACGCTCCAGTTTTCCCTCATTCGTGAACAAGATCCCGAGATACTTAAACTCCTCCACTTGGGGCAGGACCTCCTCCCCGACCCGGAGAGGGCACGCTACCCTTTTCCGGCTCAAGACCATGGCCTCGGATTTGGAGGAACTGATCCTCATCCCGGCCGCATCACACTCGGCTGCAAACCGCTCCAGTGAAAGCTGTAGATCACGATCTGATGAATAAAATGAGACAGGTAGTCTCATTTTATTTATCCAGGTAGTCTCATTTTATTTATACAGGTAGTCTCATTTTATTTATCCAGGTCGTCTCTTTTTATTTATAGAGGTAGTCTCATTTTATTTATCCAGGTCGTCTCTTTTTATTTATAGAGGTAGTCTCATTTTATTTACACAGGTAGTCTCATTTTATTTATCCAGGTAGTCTCATTTTATTTATACAGGTAGTCTCTTTTTATTTATAGAGGTAGTCTCATTTTATTTATCC
>JBBPBX010046455.1:0-11502 GCA_038048925.1 Garcialebias charrua | reverse complement strand
TATACATATATACTGTATATATATATAGTATATATATTTTAAATAAAGTACAGTACTGTACAGTCAACAAGCACTTAGCCTATCCTAACACAGTTTTTAAAGATGAAGGAGTGAGTTGAATTGTCTCCCTTTCACATAAAGTGAAAGTGAAAGTAGCTCCCTTTATGTGAATGGAGCCTGCTGGGGAGGAGGGAGACAATTCAACTGACTCCTTAACTGTGTTAGGATAGGCTAAGTGCTTGGTGACTGTACAGTACTGTACATTTATCTATTTATAAATAAAAAATAAAAAAATATATATATATATTTTAATAAATAGATAAATGTACAGTACTGTACAGTCACCAAGCACTTAGCCTATCCTAACACAGTTTTTAAAGATGAAGGAGTGAGTTGAATTGTCTCCCTCCTCCCTGCAGGCTCCATTCCCATAAAGGGAGCTAGCTCCCTTTATGTGAAAGGGAGACAATTCAACTCACTCCTTCATCTTTAAAAACTGTGTTAGGATAGGCTAAGTGCTTGGTGACTGTACAGTGCTGTACATGTATTCATTTATAAAAAATAAAAAAATAAAGTTTTTTTTTTTTTGGTGATCCTACTTACGAATTTTCGACATACGAGCAGGTACGGAACTCGCTCGTAAGTCGGGGAGTCGGGGACTACCTGTATATATATATATATATATATATATATATATTAAGGAATTTTAAACCCTTCCCACACTCTTGCAATATTCTAAACAATGTTTCTAAACTCTAAATCAGGGGTCACCAACCTTTTCGAAACTGAGAGCTACTTCGTGGGTACGGAGTCATACAAAGGGCACCAGTTTGATAAACTCGTCGGAAATAACAAAGCGTAAATTGAAAAAATGTATAATAAACATATTTTTAAGAACATATTTTTAAGATAGAATTTTAAAATATATATATACAGTAAATACAAAAAAAAAGAATAACGACTGAATAAAATGAAAATTTAAATGCAGCTTAGTAGTGAGTTGTGCTATTTTTAGAACAGGTCTGGGGGCACCTCAAATGGTCCTTGGGGGCACCCGGGTGCCCGCGGGCACCATGTTGGTGACCCCTGCTCTAAATGCTCTAAAAGAACACAGCATGTCATGGTTTCAGCTCCCTGCCTCCTCTGCTCTTTGCCACCTGCAAACGCACTTCGCCACGCCCACTTCTCCGCTCTGCAGTGAACAGCTGATCAGCTGCAGCAGTTAAGGGCTGCACAGAGGTGCAGGAGGTGCTAAATAATTTAAAATAATTAATTTTAAATAAAAATTCCATGCCGATCGTGCGGCTCATCCATCAAGCAGCCAAATGTGTGTCATGTCCAATCTTATTTTGAAAAACCGTGATAGAGCGAGGCTGCGATAAACGAACCATATAGTAGCGAGGGACTACTGTAATGTTTACACAAGGGATTAGAAGCACTTTTTTTTTTACATTTATTGATACAGGTAGTCTCATTGAGTCACAAGGACTCATTTTACAAGAGAGGCCTGTTTGGAAGCAGATGGTAGGGGTTAAGGGCCTTGCTCAAGGGTCCAGAGTGGGGCAAATGAGGGTGGAGGCAGTTTCACCTTTTCACCCACATTTTGATGTTGTTGGTCCGGGGAGTCAAACCAGCAACCTTCCGATCACTGTCCCACCTTCTTTAACCTCTGCGCCACCACTCTCCAATTACACACAGTTGCCCCATCAGCCCTGAAGCAACATATTCATTCAGCATCCTCATTTCTTCTCTTATTTTCTGACGAAAACAACGTTTTTCGTTTAGACACTTTAACAAGCGAGTTGATAACAATGTCTGTGTTACACCATGAGAGCTATGAAAGAAAACTAAAACCGGAAAGTTTTTATCAAGACAGCTCAACAAACTCTTGGGGTGAATTGGGTTGGCACTGGGTAAATTCATCCTGAGGAATGATCTCTGTCTTTTTGTTTCCTTATATCAGCTTTAACTTGGCTGTGTCTGTCGTGTTTAGTCAGTCAGTCTTGATCCCTGGATCTGAAATGGAGCCAGCACCTTTCTCAGAGATGATGCACTGCACATCCATGTTGAAGCAGATGCTGGGCTCTCACCTTGGCCTGCTCCAGGGGGGTCTCTGCATTCTCCCTGTAGACCACACTGAAGGAGATGCTCTTTGGTTCTGAGGTAAAGGTCCAGGAGACAGTGGGGCCAGGAGGGTTCATGCTGATGGAGATGATGCTGTAACAGCTGGACTTGATGAAAAGCTCCCGGGAGCTGTCCCCAAACTCTGAGATGTCATCCACCGTGAATGGGACAGAGAGCCTACAGCACAAACACAACATATCAAAGAAATATTTTTATTTGACGGAAATGCAAACATAACTACACTATTAACTTAAAATGAAAAGTTATTATTGGATAAGCTGAATTTAGTGACTCTTTAAACACATTTCTTTAAAAGTGTAAAAAACAAACAACTTTATGATCACTCTCTTGTAGTAGTTTGCTCTGCAGAAGAAAATTTAAAAGAACTATGGCCAAACCCTTTAGCCAGCATGGTAAGACTACGTGTACTGTAGGAGATGATCTAAGCTGACAGACTTGATGGTGTGTTCTTCAAAATAAAAGCTCAATCCAGTCACTTGATCTGTTCATAAAGATAAAATCTCATGCATGTTACAGTAATCAATACAATAAGATTTCTACAGTACATTTTAATTCAAAATGAACTGCACACTTCTATTTTAGGCAGCTGATTCCGTAAAATAATTGCTGTTGCATTGGAGTATGAAGCCATCTATTAAACATCTACAGAGATAAGAACTAAACTGCAGAGGTCTGACCGCTCACAACATTCCAGTTTTACATTTTAAGAGTTCATTCATTTTAAGCTTTGAGTCTAAGTGACGCTAAAGCAATAAAAAATTGTTTTTTTTTTTTCAAAATTTGTAAGTATGAAATTTGTACTACCTTGACCTACAAACACAGGGTTTAGGTACGTCAATGCTATTATTACATTATTTTTACCCAGTTTTATTTGAAGTGATTGTTCCTAAAGGTTGCGACTCAAAAATAGCCCCACCATTCAGAAAACATCGTCTGTAGACTCCTGAAATATATTTTAGCTGCAGCTGAAGGCTTTAGCTTGTTGCTTAGCAGCTCCTCGACAAAGCAGATGGCTTCTGACACGAGGCCTTTAAGGTTTTTCCATTCCCACAAAACAAACCCGTTTCCACTTACACAAGTAAAACATATTCGGAGAAGACGCTTGTAACACACCTAATATTTTAAGTTTTCCCTTTCAATTAAGCTCAAAACATTCACAGAAACGTCCTCTTCAGCACTAACGTCAAATGTGGTATTGTAAGCACAAATCTGCTTCGCTTGTGGTTTTTCAAATATTTTTTCACTTTGACGGAAACGTACGTGAGTTCTCCAGACTTCAGCAGGCAGATCTCTGCATCCTGTACAGCAGCACTGAGGTCCTCGGCATCTTCTGAAGGGATGTCTCCTGTGCTCGCACTGCGGTTTCTAATCAAACAAATAAATGACAATGCATCGTGAAAATGAAACGAAAACATGAACTTAATGAACACATGTGATGCCAGGGACACACGAGTCATACTAAAACCTGCAGGCTGGTGTAATGAGTGAGCCGTGAAGATTCTTGTAAGCTTGCACATGTTTCTTTCGGTTAAAATGTTTTGGAATTTAAAAAGTGAAATCAGTGAAGGTTAGGTTTTGTAACAACTGAAGGAATGCAAATACTGTATTAAAAATATACAAACAAATGCATTTTTATACAATCGTGTAATGGTTCTTCTTTTTATTTAATAAGCACATGCATGCGTTTAGCCATTGCTGTCTAATATGGTTTTCTCTTAATGTGTCAAAGATCATATTGCTAATAATGATCTGTGTTTACATAACTGCCACAAAATTGTATTTTAGTAAAATATTTATTTTAAATATGTTACCCCTATTGTCTTCTATTCTGCAAACATTTCTAGACTTGCACTCATAGAAGCGCTTCAAAAGGTGGTGTAAAAATTAAGACTAAATCCGCTGTGATGCTTAGTATTAGCACGTCATGCTGCAGTTTATAAATCCTGTTGCTGTGTGCTTTTTATTGTGTTGAATGAGATATTTACAGCTGTGGCACCCCCTGCTGGTCATGTCCAGGAGAGCAGGCAGAGGTGAAAGAGTGACTGTTGCTAACGCCGCTCACTTCCTCCTCTGTGATAATATCAAAAACACCATCGTCTGGCTTTTCTCCTTCCTCTTCCCCTGAAAAGTAAACATCAGGTTTGTTGATGCATTTATATTCTTATTGCACTGTGTGTACCAAGACACTGTCAGCCTCCATTAAAAGTGCCCATTGATATTAAACAGTGGGCGTTGAATCACCTGCAACACCAGCCAGTGATCGGGTAGTCTGCAGCAAGCGGCTGAATGGTGACCCTGGTGTGCTGTGGGTCCCTTCCACCTGTGGGTGGCGCTCAACTACCGCACTGTGCTGGTTGTAACAGTTCTGACAGCAGCGCTCTTTGCCGCTGCCCTGCTGGGTGCTCACTGTGTTGCTGCAGCAGTAGTAGCAGAAGGGACGCCCACACAGCCTGGAGGACAGAACATGACAAAGACACAGCGTTAGCAAAAAACATCTCAGTTGTATAAAACACATGAAAGGATGCTGCAAGTTGTAGAGGTGTATGTAAAGATAAGTCATGCATAAAACATTATTGTATATTTTAAAACACCTCTCCAATGCATCAAACTTTAGTTTTTTTTTCTTTTCTTTTCAGATTTGATCTTGAGAGCTCCACAATCTGTGATTTGATGGTATCTGCACAGATCTGCATGTACTGAAGGTCATGGCTATGTAAAGCTGTCTTTCCAAATGTTATACTGCACCACCAGTTGGAGGGCTAAACTGCTTGAAAAATTTATAACGTGTAGTTATTTCACTCATTAAAATAGAAAAGGAAGTTTTTGGTTTTGTCATGATGGTCTATTCAGTTACACTATGGATGAAAAAAAAGTTTATTTTGATTAAAATGAGCATTTTAGCAAAATCCGCTGTATTAACCAATACAATAATGAACTCAGTCACCATAGTTACAATTACTGCCTTAGACAAAGAGGACCAGGCTGAAGAAGAGGATATGTAGCTTTACAAAATATATACAGTTCATAACTCTAAAGGGGAAGTGAAATGTTAGGCTTCAGGAAAAAGTTTATTTGACGTTTATCTGTGTTTACCTCAACGCATTTTGATTACAAGAGTCTGTATCTTGTAGAACAAATTGGAAGGCTGTATAATGCATACAACTGTACTGATTTCTCTGAACGTCAGGGGTTTGGAAAGTATGAAAGTAGTTAGAAGCTTTTTTTTTTTACTTTTCCAAAATATTTAACAAGAAGCACCATTAAGTGCATTACCGTATTTTCCGGACTATAGGTTGCGGCTTTTTATCATTTTTTCATGGCCTGCGACCTATAGTCAGGTGCGACCTATATATGGCTTTTTATAAAATAAGCTGATTTGTAATCATTTATTAACAAAAATTAAACTGAGACACACTCTTACAATAATGTCAGCTAACAAATATATTTTTTAGGTGTTTATCCTGCTAAAATTATTCATTTATTAAAGAAAAGTTCAGCTCAGACACATATTTGCTATAATTTTTATCAAACAATTAATTGTTTTTAAGTGTTAATCTTCTTAAAAGCCTTGCTGTGCGCTCCTGTGGCAGACATTTGCAGCAGAGCTAAACACGGTCCACATTTTGACGTAGGTGCGACCTATATTCAGGTGCGACCTATATATGGATTTTTCCAATTCTTTGGCAATAATTGGACAATGCGACCTATACTCGGGTGCGACCTATAGTCCGAAAAATACGGTAATCTGCTTAACAAAAGACTATATTTCTTTGTACAGAGAAGTTTGTGACCTGCAGTTGTATTTGCGGAGCCACCAGCTGAACTGAGTGTGACAGCCTATACAATAGTTGACGTCTCGCTCTGTCTCCTCATCCCGCAGTTTCTGCTCGAACTCCAGGGCATCCGACTTTTGCCAAAGTGCATCTTTCTCCCTGCAAGAAACACAAACAAGTGTGTTCTTACAGCCCTCAGGAATGGCACTTTACAATACGTAGTGAGACAGCAATCCTAACAACATATTGGCATACGGAGCAATCAAAAACTAAAGCAAGAAAGTACACACACACAAAAAAAAAAGTCAATGTTTAATGACTCAAATGTCATGGAATAAACAAAATAAACGATGAGCCTGATATACCTGATGAGCTCCACGAGTCTCTCCTCCAAATTGATTTTGGTTCGATAAAGATCATCAAGTTCAGCAGCCGCCTTTAGATCAAAGCTCTGTTTGTCCTGAGTGACCTTCAGTAAATTTTCAGCCATCTCCTGACAGACCCGCTGAGCTGCTGCCAGACCAGCCTCAGACCTGCAATCAGCGAGTAAACAAGACGACTCACGGCACGTCCAAAAACACAGGCAGACTCCCAGGTGGCTTTGGCAGTGATCATCTCAGCCTTATTTTTAAGCTCAAATTTGAAAAACATCAGCAGATTGTAAAAATTATACACGAAGCCAGATTAAAAATACACAAGATAAATAAATAAAAAGCTTTAATCAAAGCTGTTTCATTTTGCTCAGAAAGTGTGATTATAAACACCGTATCTCACCTTGATAAATTTTCTTTCAGATGGTTTATCTCGTCTTCTTTCTGCAGGATGAGATTTTCCGACTCGGCCATCTGGATGTTTTTCTCCTCAATCTGTTGGTTACATCTCTGATTCTCAGCCTGCGATCAGTACAGCAGAGAAGCACATCATTTTTGGGGTCTTTATGAGTTAAGCTTGTGACTATGACATTATGATTACTGCATCTAACATTTAACACAACTCAAATGAAATGTGTGCTTTGTTACAAATTGTGAAAATCTGTTGTTTCAGGTAGGAACCTCACTTGCAATTATTGCATCCACCTGCAGGTGTGAGCAGCCTGTTTAAGAGACACTCGGCTGTTGATGCAGGCTGCAGCATGGCTGTTTGCTTTCCCCAACTATTCATTTAGGAGTTTTTGTTGTGTGGTTCTCATTGTGCCACGTCTATTTGAACCAGTGGGTTGCAACAAGTTTTCAGTTACCAACCTGAGGTGTTACATTTTAACAGAGCGTATGTAGCCATAGACAGTATTATAGTTCAAAATCTCTCTAGTGTTAAAGTAGGTCATTTTATTTACTTGTCTATAAATATGTTGTTTTTGTCACCAATGTCCATACCACTGAGGAAAAAAAATAATGTGGCTTTTTAAAACACTGATCAAACTTTTTAATGTCAATACTGTAATAAATCACATTTTGAAAAAGTAACCAATCGAAAATATACAGGTGCTGGTCAAAAAATTAGAATATCATGAAAAAGTCTATTTCAGTAATTCCATACAAAAAGTCAAACTTGTATATTATATTCAGTCAATACACACAGACTGATGTATTTCAAATGTTTATTTCATTTATTGTTAATGATTATAACTGACAACTAAAAAAACACAAATTCAGTATCTCCAAAAATTAGAATATTATGAAAAGGTTCAATATTGAAGACACCCGGTGCCACACTCTAATCAGCTCATTAACTCATTGCAAAGGCCTTTAAATGGTATCTCAGTCTAGTTCTGTAGGCTACACAATCATGGAGAAGACTGCTGACTTGATAGTTGTCCAAAATACGACCACTGACACCTTGCACAAGGAGAGCAAGACCCAAAAGGTCATTGTTAAAGAGGCTGGCTGTTCACAGAGCTCTGTGTCCAAGCACATTAAAAGAGAGGCGAAGGAAGGAAACGATGTGGTAGAAAAAAGTGTACAAGTAATAGGGATAACTGTACCCTGGAGAGGATTGTGAAACAAAACCCTATCCAAAATGTGGGGGAGATTCACAAAGAGTGGACTGCAGCTGGAGTCAGTGCTTCAAGAACCACCACACACAGATGTATGCAAGACACGGGTTTCAGATGTCACATTCCTTGTGTCAAGCCACTCTTGAACAAGAGACAGTGTCAGAAGCGTCTCTCCTGGGCTAAAGACAAAAAGAACTGCACTGATGCTGAGTAGTCCAAAGTTATGTTATATGATGAAAGTAAATTTTGCATTTCCTTTGGACATCAAGGTCCCAGAGTCTGGAGGAAGAGAGCAGAGGCACAAAATCCATGTTGCTTGAGGTCCAGTGTCAAGTTTCCACAGTCACTGATGGTTTGGGGTGCCATGTCATCTGCTGGTGTTGGTCCACTGTGTTTTCTGAGGTCCAAGGTCAACATAGCCATCTACCAGGAAGTTTTAAGAAAACATCATGCTTCCTGCTGCTGATCAACTTTATGGAGATGCAGATTTCATTTTCACACAGTGCCAAAGCTACCAGTACCTGGTTTAAGGACCATGGTATCAATGTTCTTAATTGGTCAGCAAAGTCACCTGATCTTAACTCCATAGAGCAACCTGGGCTCTCATAACACCTGAGCAGTGCTACAAACTGATTAACACCATGCCACGCTGCATTGCTGCAGTAACCCAGGCAAAAGGAGTCACAACTAAGTACTGGGTGCTGTACATGCTCATACTTTTCATGTTCATACTTTTCAGTTGGCCAATATTTCTAAAAATCTTTTTTTTATTGGTCTTAAGTAATATTCTAATTTTCTGAGATACTGAATTTGGGGTTTTCATTAGTTGTCAGTTATAATCATCAACATTAAAATAAATAAACATTTGAAATATATCAGTCTGTGTGTAATGAATGTATAATATACAAGTTTCACTTTTTGAATGGAATTATTGAAATAAACTTTTTCATAATATTCTAATTTTATAACCCGTCCCAGTCTAATTTGTACTTTTTGCCGAGGAAAACAACAGCTGTATTTGGCTTTTAACATTTCAGAAAAACAACAACAAAAAAAAAAAGCCAAGGTTTGTCTCCGCAAACAGAATGTTCTTCAGTTTACTTCAGTTTTTTTCATAGTACTTTGGATATTCATATCATTTCCCAGACATCAGAGTAAACTCACCTCCACCTGCTCGAGTTTGCTTTCTAATCTGTCAGCTTTCTCCTGCTCTGTAACCAGCTGTAGTTTCATTTCCCGCAACTCCTGATTCACCTTCTGGGAAAAAATCATATCATATAAGGCCGACAATACTAGTTTAAAATGTAAACATTACAAGATGACAAATATTCATAGTGAATAAAGAACTAAATTTAAAACCATTCACAATGAACCCTGCTTTATAGAACAGGCCTCAGGTAGACTAATAACAGAATGTACGTCTTACTTTAGTTTGTGTTTGCAGTACAGTACAGTATAACCCTCTGTACAGGAACTCATTTTCTCAGGTCACTTATTATTATTACAAATCTATTGCTTTTTTTGCAGAACATTTTTCTGTCATTCTGTCATGGTTTTTTTTTCCAGGTGAGCTCAGTGTCCTACACAAAGGAGTTTGCTCGTGTTGAAATCTAAATAAGGTATAACATAAGAAAGAAAAGTGCATTGAAAGCATGCACAGATATTAAAGCCTTTGTCACATATCTGACCTGTAGTTGTTTTTTGTGGGACGTGGCTTGGCTGCTGTGTTCCAGCTGAAGAACTTGAATCTCCTCCTGAGTCGTCTTTCGTGCTGTTTCCACTTCCTGCTGGGCCTCGTTCAGCTCGGCCTGCAGTTTCTGCTCGACAGCCAGAAGATTCTTGTTGTTGCAGAGCTGACTGTGCAGCTCTGAGTTCTCCTGCTGGAGCTGCTTTAAGCAGGTGTTCAGTCTCTGCGCCTCCTGAGCCGCCTCCTCCTCCAGCTCCTGCAGCCTTGTTGACAGGCCCTCCCAGCGCAGACGAGCCTCCTCTTTCTCAGCGGTCAGCATGCAGACGTTCACACCGAGCTCGGCTGTCTCCGTGTGGGCTCGGTGAAGTGCCTCCTGCGATTCGTTGTTCTCCAGACACAAGGCTTCGTAGCTCTTTTTCAGCCCATCGAGCTCCTCCCTGCAGCTCGTCAGCTCCGCAGCCAGACCTGCTCGAGCCGGGGCCTCACAGTCACGCTCACAGATAAGAGCCTCCTCATGCTCCCGAGAGCTAAGGATATCATCAACATGCCGGCGGTTTAGCTCTTCTACCTGGGATCTACAGAGATCTTCTCTGGAGGCCTCCGTCCCCTCCTGCAGGGTTTGGACTTCTATCTTCTCCTCACTTCCTGCCAGCAGCTGAGCCCTGAGCTCCACCACCTCCTCTCTTAGCCTGGCTACCTCCCCTACGTTGAGCTCCAACTGAGCTTCAGCTATGGCCAGCCTGATTGGGGCCTCTTTGTTCTTTAGTGAGGAGGTCTGATGTTCACCATCATGGTTTTGCATTTTTTCAGTGCATCCTGCGGCTCCTTCTTCACGGTGACGCTCTCCAGTTTTGCTCTCCAGCTCGTCTGTTTGAGCCTGCAGGATGCTGCGTGTCACAGTTTGGGCTCTCAGCTTGTCTTCAGTTTCCTGGAGTGTCTCTGCTTCACCTCTTTGGGAGACTGTAAGGCTCTTCCCTAGCACGTCGTTTTTAGAAGTCAAAAGCTTCAGCTTCTCTTGAGTAGCAGTTAACTGTGTCTGCAGTGAGGACTGAGCATCTAAAAGCTTCAGGTTTTCCTGCTCTAACTTCTTTGCCTGAGCATCTGATTCTTTCTTCTGAAAGAACGTCCTCTGAACCGTCTCCTCAAGCTGCAGGTTTTCCTCTAAAAGCTTCTTTTCTCTGTCTTCTACATTCATGTTTGCCGTTTCTATTCTACCTGTCAGGTGCTTCTCAGAGGCTTTCAAAGCAGTCAGCTGCTCTAAGAGGGCAGCACGGCTCTCGGTCAGCTCTGCCAGGCTCGTTTCACTCTTGCTAAGGGTTTGGAGAAGCTTTGTCGCAATCCCTCTAGAGAAGTGAACTTTAATACGTTCAGGAGGCTGGAGGCCAGAAAGCTGTATGCCAGAGAAATGGCCTCATATAGCCAATGTGACAACCGCTGAGAGGTCAAGGTTGACCCTGAGATTGTCCTCTGAAAGGCACAAAAAGCTTATCAGATTTAAGCATTGCAGTAGTGCGTGTCACATAACACTTTAGTGCCCACACTGGACAAGACAAATGTAGGTGTTCTTCCTCTGCAAAAAAGAGAGGAGGAAACAAGGCCGTTCAGTGAATGATTTAAACCTTGAATGAACACGTCAAGCTTTTAAGGCTAAAAGCAAGGTTGGTCTAAGTTCAACTGAACTCCCTTCCTTCTTAATCATTTTTTCTTCCTTTAAAGAGAAGGAGAAACAGACAAGTCATTTACTCCTTAGCCGAAGTTAGAACCAGCAACAGAGCTGTTTTAAAGATGAAAACATTAACTGTATCTGGTCTAGACGGGTCAATTGGATCCCTAGTTAGTGAACTCAGCATAGTAACTAGGTCCCATTGTGTGACTAAGGTACGTGAATCAGACTAAGATGACGA
>JBBPBX010046454.1:0-16205 GCA_038048925.1 Garcialebias charrua | reverse complement strand
TGTTTTAAAATTAGCTCCTTTTTTATTACTCATTTGACTTACTGTTAGTGCTTAGCTTAAGATAACTTACCGAAACCCGTCTGAGCGCGCCGCCATGAGCTGCTCCTTTTAGCATGAGACCTGCCGAATCCGAAGCTAATGTTAGCTTGTTCCTCTTCCGGTTTTCGCCAGCTCCGCTCGTTGCACGCGGAGATTTTGGGAGTTATCGCTGTTCCAGTCAAGACAACACAAAGTTCACCAAGTGTCTCCCGTAAATTAATCTGTAAGGAGAAGGTCCTCGCTGCTGCGAGGCTGCTGCGAGGCTGAAATGAGGCTGTACAGTTGAAGCTCCGCTCCATCGCGCCGGAAGAGGGTCCCGTCGCAACCGGTCCCTAAGCCGGGGGTCCGCTCGTTTAATTTTTACCGGCTGCGCGTTGGCAGCGATCGCAAATACACTAAAAATTGAACTAAAACATAAAAATAACAATTATACTTTATTTATAAAGCCATTTAAAAAAAACAGCTGCAACAAAGTGCTGTACACATGAAATTAAGAACATATAAACAAAAGATGAGATGAAATCATGAAAAACAACAGTCATGTGTTTAATACAGAAGTGGGTTGAGCCTAACCAGGGGTTGCTAGGTGAGGGGCTGGACTCAGGTTTGAGGTGATTGGCTACGGCCTGTGACGTCAATAACTGCAGGAAGTGTGAATCCTGGTGTATTTATCAAAAATAAATAAATCTACTTAGAGTAAATAAACCACTGGGTGCATTTTTTGGCACAAGGACTGTTTTTTTATGAAGTTAATACCCAAAGTTGAGTAAAAAAAACATTAAAAAGTGATTTTTGCATCTGTGGTCCCCTTTAAGCTTTCAAGAGATAATCACTGAATGGCTCTCTACGACTGGTTGACTTTTAAAGTACATCCAATTTAAGATGGCTGCCACAGCCAACTGAAAACAACACAAAATTGACTACAACTCAGTCAATTTGACAAAAAATGTAGATAAAATGTGGTGCGGTAGTAGCTGAGACTCATTCCCAAAGCATATTCAAGGGACTAGTAGAATGCATAAGATCTTTCTTTAAAATTATAACGTTATTTATTTGGAATCAATGGTGCCGTCTGTTAGCAAAATATCTCATGACCCGCTGGACAGATTTTGATTAAACTTTCAAGAGATAATCACTGAAGGGCTCTCTACGACTGGTTGACTTTTAAAGTACATCCAGTTTAAGATGGCTGCCACAGCTCAGCCTTTTGTTTTTCATAATCCCACAGAGCTTTGGAGACATTTACAAGACATTCAAAAATATGCCTCACCTGTCCAACAGCATACAGGGGTTCACTTTGGATGTCATGGAATCACCTGCTGACAGCTTGGAGGAGGCTGCTTCTCAAAGTTTTGATGCCACTGTCCACACTGTTATCAGCGAGCAGCTGTTTAAAATGGTGACGCTGGGATCACATCAGCTGCAGAGGAGCTCGCTGAGCTGATTCTGGTTAACTCCTCAAAGGGTTCCAGCAAAGTCACAATCTTTTCCAGCAAACCCCACAGGTTGGCTGACAGTGTTCCTGACAAGTTGTTTAGCAGTTTCTGGGTTATCCCTTTAGCTTTCACGTTGTCCAGCGGAAGTTTACCTTGCTGTTGAAACTAGTCCAGAAGTGATTTCTGTCGGCTCCGTTTGTCTTTCTCCCGCCGGGCTAAACAATTGTCCTGCTCTTTACTGTGGTGCTTTTTCAAATGTTTCATCAAGTTTGTGGTATTATATGACGCGACGGAGCTTCCTCCTCTCTGTACAGCGGCTCTGCAGACACGCACGCGCCGCTGCTGTCTTGCTTTGCGGTGCTTCAAGAGTAAAACACATCCACACAGCAGACATGTTCGCGGACATGCAAAAATCAATAAACTCTGACCGACTCTGATGCCAAGATGAAAAGTTGGTTAGCCGTTAGCCACAGTCCTCCAGTCCTCTCTGTGTTTACTCACGTTTTACCTGGCTGCAAGGGGCAAACTAGGAAATGGATTTCCTGAATGTGAGGCGGGTCTTACTACTCTGGGCTCATAAAACACGCCTCCGTTCAGGAAATCCATTCCATAGTTTGAAGACAACTGCAGTGTATCATGGATCGGAAAGATGGCAGTCTCTGCTCTGAAAATCCGATATGTAAACAAGGCTGGTATCGGATACCGATACCGATACTGGATCGGATCGGCCCCATCCCTAATATATATATGTATATATATGGGCAGCATGGTGGCACAACTGATAGAGCTGCTGCCTCTCAGTGAGAAGGTTGCCGGTTCAAATCCCGGTCCGGGGCCTTTCTGGGTGGAGTTTGCATGTTCTCCCCGTGCATGCGTGGGTTTCCTCCGGGTACTCCGGTTTCCTCCCACAGACCAAAAAACATGCTTGTTAGGCTGATTGGTGACTCTAAATTGACCCTAGGTGTGAGTGTGAGAGTGGATGGTTGTTTGGTGTGAGTGAGACAGGTCCCTCTTGTAAATGAGTCCCCGTGACTCAACGAGGCTAGCCTGTATAAATAAAGGTTGAATGAATGAATGAATGAATATATATTATATATATATATATTGTTACAAAACTACTTCTCTTCCCAGCTCGTTCTTATCTTATCACTGCTTAATGGAGAGTAGTGGTCGCAACTAAAAGTGTGTGATAAGAAAAAAAGAAAAGAAAGAAACTAAACAGGCACCTGACAGAACACAGAGTGAGGTTTGGGGCTTACCTCAAGATGTCCGATCAGAGTTTCTCCACCAGCTGACATCTTTAAAGGGGCGAGCCCGCACGGTGCTTCATCCGTCAGATGATCTGTTCATTAATTGTTGTTGTTGTTGTTGTTGTTGTTGTTGTTGTTGTTGTTGTTGTTGTTGTTGTTGTTGCTTTTCCTTATAGTTTTCCTCTTTTCTTAAAAACGCACCACTTGTGATTTTAGTAGGTGGTTGATTTCTGTAGGCGTGTAAACTCCCCGGTACATTACTGCGTCCAGCCGTTCATCCAGGACAAACTTTTCCTCTTCCTCCCGGCCAAAACATCCGACGCCCCCCTCTGGGTGATCAGCCCGAGGTGAGGACTCTGTTCCCCCAGAGTCCACCCGCACCGTCTCAAATTATTTCCTTCTTTTACACGTCGTCATCGCCACAGCAGCTCCCACAGCCCAAAAGCCTCACAGCCGCTCCAACACACGCTACTCCATCAATCCATCTCTGCAGTCAATCAATCTTCTCATCACCCCCAGGTGTGCTGCCAGCTCAGCTAAAACCACTTGTGTGGCTGAGCCCCGCCCCCTTCACCAGTGAACTGTCAAAAAGGTGCCAAAAATAAAAATAACAAACAAACAAAAGACTGAAAAAAGTGTGCCCACGTAACACTTCCCCACCTAAACAAAAAAAAATATCCATATATTTTTTTTATATATTTTTAATTTTAGCCCAATAAAATGTCCTATATCTTCATCCCATCCATCGCATGCTTGACAGTTTGACACTAGCAAACATTAAAAGTACAGCATCACAGAGCTCGTCCTCAGCCAACGTCCCAAACTGCAAAACTGATGGTTTTGTACTCAACAGTCTCTACATTAAAACCTAGTGTGGGGATGGACGTCACCATCTCTCCAAATTTAGGTTTGTACAGAATATCTGTCTTTCCTGCTGTGTCCAAACCCACCATGAATTTCCTCATCTCTTCTTTCCCAAACATTTTAATGAGACCTACAAACATATTCCCCATGGTGGCAAAAATAAATAAATAAATAAATAAACTAAACGAAAAACAATTAAACCAAACCCCCCAAAAATAAAAAATAAAAATCACACTAAACCAAAAAAGTTTAAAACTCCTCTTTTAGAAATTACTAAACTTTAAATTCCTCCTTAATTTATCACTCTTTTCAACAGGATTCAGGAATCAACGAAACACCAATATAATTTTCATGTAATTTATGGCAGCTTTTCCCCTCCATACTTGCTTCCATAGTTTCAGATCCCGGACGAGCCCCCACTTGTTACGAAACCATTTCTCTCCCAGCTCGTTCTTATCTCAATGGAGAGTAGTGGTCGCATACCATCGGAGCAATTGATTATTATATCTGATTTGAAATATAACCTGCAGAATGTGGTTGCGCGTTGACCAGGAGGAGCGCTTAAACCAGGTATATATATAAACAGGTATATAAACCAGGAGGAGGCGTTGACCAGGAGGAGCGCGCATCATTTGTGCTGCAAAACATGTTGGCACGCGTCTTGCAGCGTGGCATTTATTGTCCACCATCTCCTGACCACCTCCTGTCCGTGCTGCGGCGAGACGTTTGTTTGAAGCCATTTTCAGATCAAACCATTTATTCTTGATTTCTGATACTGTACGACCCACGGGACACACAACATATGCACTACAATATTAATATGAAGTTAACTGTAGTTTCGAGACATTTTAAAATGCTTCTGTTCAAAAACACATCCGACACTTGCGGGGGGGTGGGGGGTAGCGGTGCGCCACAGCTCTTCTGAATAAGTGAAACTATAATGTAACACAGTACACTAAAATTAAAGATATTTGACCATCCGACACTTGGGGGGGGGGGTAGCGGTGCAGAGCAGAACTTCAATCTCCGAACGCGTGAAGTTCTTTTTACTTCTTGATTTAGAATGAATGGACACTTCCTGCTGTCAAAAGGCAGGAAACGTGGCCTTATATGGTGTTTTGAGGGGTGGGAATTATGTAAATGACCTCTCCGCGAGCACGCGCAGGTTGATAGAACAGGTGGGATTCATCATATTTACGCAACCCATTTACACACGTTTCCTGTGGATAGAAGACTTTGTTGAATCTGACGTGGCATGTTCGTACGAACGCTTCGTACGAACAAAAGTAGGAGAAATTTAGGATAAAAATACGAACATGTTCGTGAATTAGGGCCATTGTTACTAGAAATGTTTAATTACATCAAATGTTTACTTCAAAATGGATCTGTTTCATTACAAGTTCATTTCTTACCTGAAATTCATTCATTCAACTTTTATTTGGACAGGTTGATCCCTGTTAATGACATTTGTTAATACATCAAATGTTTACTTCAAAATGGATCTGTTTCATTTTGTTTATTTCTTACCTGAAATTCATTCATTCAACTTTTATTTGGACAGG
Source organism: Garcialebias charrua (assembly GCA_038048925.1). Lineage (NCBI taxonomy): Eukaryota > Metazoa > Chordata > Actinopteri > Cyprinodontiformes > Rivulidae > Garcialebias > Garcialebias charrua. The sequence continues at coordinate 11,054 of JBBPBX010046454.1, read as the reverse complement.
TTAATCCCTGTTAATGACATTTGTTAATACATCAAATGTTTACTACAAATGTGATCAATTTCATCATGTTTACATGTTAGTGCTGAAGTAAATGTTTCATAAATGTTTACCACATGAATTTTTATTAAATGAGAAAAAACAACCACTTATGTTATTATTCAACTGTAAAAATATTTCAAAACAACGACTCCAGCAAATATCATTTTTTCTCCAGTCTACATTTTACATACATCAGTAGCAGCATGTGCAGGTTTCATTAGCATTAGATTTACAACCACACTACAACACATGTTCACTAAACTGCAGCACACACACAATCTGAAGAAGTGTCTCCTCTTCACCCTCACATGTCAGCAGCAGTATAGTTAACTGGTGTAGTTCTGTGTAACATTTTATATTTGTTTCTCATGCAGCCAGTCACTCTCCCCACATGCATTCTAACGTGTGTTCATGTGTTTTCAACATCATTAGCATCAAGATGACTTCTCCTTTTAGTAAATGATGGGAGTTTAACTTCAGCACATTGTTCATTTATACTTTTGTTGGCTGTAACTGGGACCCTGTGTGCACAGTTTTGTTCCACCTCATGTACAACATGTGATGTGAATGACAATGAAGAACCTTGACTCTCACACTGTCTTTAATATCAAAGCCTCTGTCAGCTAATACAACGTCCCCGGGTAATAATTTGAGAGAAGATCACAGCTTCTGTTAGGAGCTTGATGCACGTCCATCCCTTGGAGAGAAAAGAAAGGCACAGGGATTGGACAGAGTTTTGTGTGACACATTAAAAAGGATGGATTAATGTTAGTAGAACCATTAAAACTGTGAGGTTTTTTAATGCTGGCAGAAAATGTCTAACAGTGTTAAACAATGATAAGATTGCAAAGCAAGGAAGCTCTGTATAATATTTAATACTTTACATTTTATTTTTCCAGCTGGTTTTATTCAGCTCTGTTCTCCTGTAACAGATGATTTATTTCTGCTCCTCTTTGTTCACACAACCGACATTGTATTTATACAATCTGGTCCCTGTTCCTCCTCATCACCTGGGCGGCCGTGGTGTAGTGGTAATGGCAGTCGTCTCCCGATCGGAAAGTTGGCGGTTCGACTCCCGGGACCCGCACCATGTGTCGTTGTGTCCTTGGGCAAGACACTTAACCCTGAGTTGCTCCCGGTAGGACTGGAAAGCACCTTGCATGGTAGTCTGCCGCCACCGGTTTATGAATGTGTGTAGCATTCAATATATGTGTAGCACTTTGAGATTTTCAGTAATGAAAAGTGCGTTATAAATTGAATTAATTATTATTATTATTATTATCTGCAGCTTCACTGAGCTCCTCTCCTGGAGTTTCATCCATTTCATATGAAGGTTTGTCTTGAAGAGGATGTATCAGAGATCAATATTACTACAGTGAACGTGACAACACTAGAATCTTTAAACAGTTTATTTCACAGTGACACAGATGTCCACTCTGTCTAAACTCACACTACGTTATATAAAAAATATAAACCCGACCTAAACTACGTTGACTCACTTCTATGAACTAAACACCGGGACAAAATCATAGCAAAAATGTATGGCACAACACCAACAATTTTTATTTATTTATTTATTTATTTATTCATTTCAGATTTAAAACACAAAGACAATTTACAGACATATGAAAAAAAAAAAAAACAAGATATACAATGAAAGGTAGCAGAAGAAGAAAAAAATCTTATATCTGCTCCTTCTTAAAACAAAATCGATTCAAACAATAATCATCTATAAATAATATAACTAAATACATGACTCATCAATTTGAATTTAGACACTCACCAGAATGTCTGGAACAAACTAGCAGGTATCTTGGGACATGGAGAAAGTTATATCAGGACGTGTCACCGCTGATATCAGGCCATTCATCTCCTTTTTGTTACGTCCGACACATGAGCTAAGTAGCAATGTTTCTATCTTTTTACCTTTCCGGTCATGTGACCGGACATTCCATCCAATAACACAGCAAGTTCGGACCATTGCAAAACCGTTAAACCTACTTAGATTCTAACAAAAAAAATTGCGACAAAGCTTGTTTAGTGAACAGCCAATATGGCGGATCCGACCCAATTCTATCCCATCAGCCTTTGCACCACAGACCAGTGACGTCACACTCTGAAGCTCTAGGGATGCACCGATCCACATTTTTTAACTTCCGATCCAGTCTTGATCCCCAAATCTGGATATTAGCCGATACGATAACTTTCCGATATCATCATCATTATTGATTTTATACGGGGCTGTAATCATCTTCTTTCTATATGCAAGTACAATTTGTACAAATATATGCATGCATGTCCAAAAAGGCAACTTGAGGTAAGTTTTAGTAATGTTGGATAAGTTTCAAAGTTAGAATTAAATCCTGCTAACACAAAACATGTTTTTTTAATTTCTAGCTTTAAAGTGGATATTAAGGTGATTAATGGCCCTTTTCCACTGTTACGGTGCGGGTCGTGTCAGCTCAGATCAGCTCCTGTGTGCTTTTGTTTCCATTTTCACTTCTGGACCCGTTCTGTAGGCGGGGTCCAGAATCCAACTCTTCTTACCACCTGGTGGCGGTAGTGCTCCCTTAAAGGTCCACTGACATCATCTTACAAATTTGCATGAAATGATAGAANATATATATATATATATATATATATACTATATATATATATATATATACATATATATATATATATATATATATATATATATATATATATATATATTAGGGGTGTTGATCGATTAAATTTTTTTAACTAATTAATCGCACATCAGTTTTAAAATTAATCGCGATTAATCGCGATTAAACACTTAAAGGCAACTTATAATAAAGATGGATTCATTCATCAGTTAAGTCATAACCTTTATTGTTTTTACTTTCACACAGTGTTTAAAAACTAGAAATAATTTTGTAAAGAAAATGCAGCACCTAACTAAAGTGCATTGCAAACATTCATTTTGTGGTTCAAAACATTTTACTGTTTGATAAAACTGTATGAATTAGTGTGAACTGAAATTTAGAACCTTACAGAACATTTCTGCTTTGTTTTAAACCACATGTATAAGATCTACTCTTCATTTATCCAGCTACTAAGGCAAACCAGTCTCTACATTACTTGCATTTTAAGTCCTTGAACCTGGGATCAAGTGCAGTAGCATTCTTGAGCCAAGTGAGATTGGAGTTCTTCTTTCGTTGAGCCAGGTCTTCACAAAAGGCCTTCTTGAATCGCAGTATGTTGACAGTATCATCATCTGAAGGCTCCATGACTCTGAACATGTGGCAGAAGGCAGGCAGCACCACGATGTACTTCTGTCCACCCCGAGTTTCTGTGACATACCTGTGAAAACACAAATTAATAAATAATAATCAGGTCTTTCTTGTAAATGAGTCCTTGAGGCTCATTGAGACTAACCTGTGTAAGTAAAGGTTGACTGAAAAAAAAATCATTAGAGCTTTTATTTAATTTCTTTTACTTTCACACAGTGTTTAAAAACTGAAATCAAAACATTTTACTGTTTGATAAACTGTATGAATTAGTGTGAACTGAGATTTAGAACCTTACAGAACATTTCTGCTTTGTTTTAAACCACATGTATAAGATCTACTCTTCATTTATCCAGCTACTAAGGCAAACCAGTCTCTACATTACCTTCAAGGCCTTCTTGAATCGCAGTATGTTGACAGTCATCTGAAGGCTCCATGACTCTGAACATGTGGCAGAAGGCAGGCAGCACCACAGAACAGGAGATGTAGTTCTGTCCACCCAGAGTTACTACAAAGAAAAAGAAATAAAACCGTACCTGCATGGCTCAGGTAGCTCCTCCAACTTTTTCAGCTTTCCAAGCTCAGCTTCTGTAAGCAGGGGGATTTCACCGTCTGTCCCGAGCGTTGTTTTTTTCTCAATGTTCCATTCATGTGCGACCGCTGGACGTGCTGCGCGCACAGTGGCGCTCGGTAGATTTACTCACAGTTAAAACAAAGGAGTGCAGGCTCCAGCTGCCATAAATAAAGTGAGCCGTGACACCCAAATAGTTATCATTGCTAGCAGAAGTCCAGTGATCGCATGTGAGTGCTGGTACGGTGCTTTCGCTAACAGCGTTAGCAAGCGGAAACCGGAAGTGAGGTCGGCATCCGGGGGGAGCTTTTCAAAATAATCGTTGCGTTATTTTATTTTAACGCATCATAATAAATAAAATAACGCAAATAATTAACGCGCTAATTTCGACACCATTAATATATATATATATATATATATATATATTTATCATTCAACTATGTTCATTTTTGCAAACAAAATGATAAATTAATGAAAATTCCTTTCAAACTGAATTTAAAAATAAAAACCGCTTTTCTCTCTGAAAAATCTGACTACAAGCGAATGCACCATCTGACGTAGGAGAAAGAACGTCTTTAGAACGCCTCATATAAATATTCATGCGAACAAGAAATAAAACAACAAAATTATCAATCTAAGTTAAGATTTGAGCGATTTGTCTTTAGTTTTGGAAGCAGGAAGTTAGATGTTTAGAAACAGCAGGTTCGTATGTATTTGACTCTTACCTGTTCAGGAAGCAACTCAGTCCGAGGGGGGCAGCTTTATTTATTCCATTTTTGTTGAAGGTCTTACATCTTTTGGAAAAGTGAAAAGGCTCACTTGTTCACTGATTATATTAGAACACCCAAATGCAACACAAAGAACTGGCATCTTTCAAGTTATACAAAAAAAAGGCGATCTGGCAGAGAATATGTTATGTGTTAAACATGGTGTGCAGTTTCATTTGTATGCGGATGACTGTCAAGTCTATTTTCCTGTAAAACAAAATGGCTCCACGCAGTCTCTTCTGGACTGTCTTGGTGACATTAGAGGGTGGATGGCGCTTAATTTCCTTCATTTTAATGATAAAAAGACCGAGGTTATGGTCTTTAGATCTAGTGCTCCTGACAGTCCCACCACTTTTGATTTTTCCTCTTTGGCCCCATATGAAAAGTCGATTGTGACAAATCTAGGAGTGAAAATTGACCCCTGCCTGAAACTGGACTGTCACATCAACAGCATGGTTAAGTCCTCGTTCTTTCATCTGAGGCGCCTGTCAAAAATCAAGCCCCTCCTTTCTAGACGCCACTTAGAGACCGTAATCCACGCTTTTATTACTTCACGCCTGGATTATTGTAACTCTCTTCTGATTGGAGTAAATAAGGCCTCGCTTTCTCGGTTGCAGCTGGTACAAAATGCTGCTGCACGATTTTTGACTGGTACAGGCAGACGTGAGCACATCACTCCAGTTTTAATGTCCCTTCATTGGCTTCCTGTCCAGTTTCGAATCCATTTTAAAGTTTTATTGTTTGTTTTTAAGTCTTTGAACGGTTTTAGTCCCTCTTATCTGTCTGAACTGCTTCAACTTTATGTGCCATCACGTGCTCTCAGATCCGCTGACCAGATGCTTTTAGCAGTCCCAAAAACCTTTTATAAGACCAGAGGAGACAGAGCATTTTCAGCTCTGGCTCCTAAATTGTGGAACGAGCTGCCACTGAAGGTCAGGCAGGCCCCATCAATATCTGTTTTTAAAACTCGTTTAAAAACACATATGTTTTCATTGGCTTTTAAACCAGAATGAGTTCACATCTCTGTTTTAGTGTTGTATTATTTTACTTGTGATGTACCGATATTTATATGATTGAGATTGATTGTTTTTATTGTTTTGTGCTTGTTTTTATTCTTGTACAGCACTTCGGACGGCTGCTGCTGTATTTTTAAGTGCTTTATAAATAAACTGGTATGGTATGGTATGGTTAATGGCAGACGCAGACTGATGGTCCTGCTCCCTACGTCACAAATGTTGCATTCGATTGTAGTCGGATTTTTCAGAGAGAAAAGCGTTTTTTAACTTTAAACTCAGTTTGAAAGGAATTTTCATTAAATTTATCATTTTTTTGCAAAAACGAACATAGTTGAATGATAAAATATATTTATCTTCTATCATTTCATGCAAATTTGTAAGATGATGTCAGTGGACCTTTAAGCTATGTACTAGCCACCACTAGAAGTAGAACACGCTAAAGGCTAGTGTTGTTCGATATCAGGATTTCTGGTATCAATACGATACCTGTTAAAATCTTTGCCAGTATCGGCAGTACCGATACCGTTACAGATACTTTAAGCAAATACACCCAAATAAATCTAAAAAAGCAGTGCATTTCAAATCAAAACTGCATAAAGAATACAAGACATCAAAGTAACTATTTATTTTAAACTCTGAAGTACAACAATATAGATAAGTGTACAGTACTTTGTACACAACAACAGAAAAAACAGATACAATCATTTAAAATATGTGAAAATGGTGTTCCATCCATCCATCCATCCATCCATCCATCCATTTTCTTCCGCTTATCCGGGGTCGGGTCGCGGGGGTAGCAGCCTAAGTAGGGAGGCCCAGACTTCCCTCTCCCCAGCCACTTGGAGCAGCTCCTCTGGGGGAATCCCAAGGCGTTCCCAGGCCAGCCGAGAAACATAGTCCCTCCAGCGTGTCCTGGGTCTTCCTCTGGGTCTCCTCCCGGTGGGACATGCCCGGAACACCTCACCAGGGAGGCGTCCAGGAGGCATCCTAACCAGATGCCCGAGCCACCTCAACTGGCTCCTCTCGATGTGGAGAAGCAGCGGCTCTACTCCGAGTCCCTCCCGGATGACTGAGCTTCTCACCCTATCTCTAAGGGAGAGTCCAGCCACCCTGCGGAGAAAACTCATTTCAGCCGCTTGTATCCGAGATCTTGTTCTTTCGGTCATAACCCAAAGCTCATGACCATAGATGAGGGTGGGAACGTAGATCGATCGGTAAATTGAGAGCTTTGCCTTTTGACTCAGCTCTCTCTTCACCACGACAGACCGGTACAGCGCCCGCTTCACTGCGGACGCTGCACCTATCCGCCTATCGATCTCACGCTCCAGTTTTCCCTGGTGATTTGGTGTTTGGTGAATGGTGTTTCAAACATTAAAAAAGAAAATAATATATAATATGAATATAAATATACCGGTATATATATTATATATAAATCACAGGAAATAAAAATATGGGATAATATGCACTGAATGCTTAGTCTTATTTATTTATTTATTTATTTTTATTTATAAAACTTGTTCATTTTAAAATACAATACAAAACGATCCCATAAACTATAACATACAAAATAAAAAATGAAAGGTAGCAGACAGAAGAAAATATCTTATTATCGTTTTCCCTTTTTTCAAACAATCGGTTCAAACAAAAATAAACTTCAGTAACAGAACAAAACAAATAACTTTCTAATTTTTCTAACTAACACAATACACATTAAGCTACTTCATGTATATTTTTTAACAATTCAGTTTTGATCATTTTCTTACATGTACACATTGACTTGGCATTTTTAACATAATTCTCCAAACCATTCCATAATCTAATTCCCTGGATTGAGGTGGACCGACCCTTCAAACTACCGGTAGTTCTGAATTTTGGTTTTACAAATATCTCTGTTCCCTTAAGATTAAAACAACTTTGTCTTTTAACAAAATTTTAAATGAACTATGTATGTATTACCATACCATACCATTTTATTTATAGAGCACTTAAAACAGCGACGAGGCCAACCAAAGTGCTGTACACACAGACAAACAACAGGAGACACATAGGCAACATATAAAATAAAGTAAAAAAAAAGAATATAGACATAAAAATGTAACAGATAATAAATAAAATGACCAAACACAGATCATCTGGTGTTGAAAGCAACAGAATAGTAGTGAGTCTTTAACCAGGATTTGAAAACTGAGAGGGAGGGGCCTGTCTGACGAGCAGAGGTAACTCGTTCCAAAGTCTTGGTCCTGCTACAGAGAAGCTCCTGTCACCTCTGTGTTTAAGACGAGTTCCTGGAACTGTGAGAAGTAACTGGTCCGCTGACCTCAGAGCACGTGGTGGGACATACGGGTGTATCAAATCAGAGAGCTGGGGGCGGGGGGAGACTGTTCAGTGATTTGTAGACATACAGGAGAATTTTGAACTGGATTTGAAGATGAACCAGTGCAGGGAGGCCAAGACTGGTGTAATGTGTTCTCTTTTGTCTGTACTGGTTAAAAATCAGGCTGCTGTGTTCTGGACCAGTTGTAATCGTGCAATGGTGTCTGACTGATACCAAACAGGAGTGAATTGCAGTAATCAAGCCTAGATGTAATAAATGTATGAATCACTGTCTCCAGGTTATTTTTTGATAATATGGGCTTCAGCTTAGACCAGGGGTCTGCAACCTGCGGCTCTGGAGCCACATGCGGCTCTTTGGTCCCTCAGCAGTGGCTCTTCCAAGCTTTGATCAAAACTAACTTTAAACTGAATTTTATTTGTTCTTATAACAACAAAAAGGGCTAGTTTTAGCAGTTTTTCCTGTCATTTCCTTTGCAAATGTGTGAATACTAGAACTAATAGAAGGAGTAAAACATAAGTTAACTTTATTTATTCAAAGTAGGATATTTAATTTTTCCACAATTAAAATAATTTACCTAGACCTGCATAGTTCATTATTTTATTTTTTAATTGGGAAAGATCACATTATTTTTCCTTCTTTATGATAATCTGGTCTTTTTTAGTCTTAAAATGTAAAAATATCAACAAATCATTAGATATTTTCAGCTTTACAATGGCCAGAAAACTACCGGTCAGAAAATTGTCCTCTAACAAACTTAAAGTGGTCTGTGGGCCACCAGTTGAGAATCCCAGTTGTAGCAGGTGTTGTGGCTCCGGAAACGTTTAATTTAATGAACAAAGGGACAAAATGGCTCTTTTGATCATAAAGGTTGCAGATCCCTGGCTTAGACAGTCGCCTCAGCTGGAAAAAACAGGATTTAACGATCATGTTTACATGACTGTTGAGTTTCATGGAAGGATCCATTATCACTCCCAGATTTGTGACTTTTTGTTTTTCTAACAGGGCTAGAGCAGAAAGGTTGATGCAGTGGTTCGTCATCGTGTCGTTGGGAGGGAACAACATGACTTCAGACTTCTTTTCATTGAAACTTAAGAAATTTAAATCCATCCAGTCCCTGGTGGAATGCCTCCTACCCACCGCCCCCGGCGTCGGGCGGCCGAAGCGGCCGGATAACACCGGTTTACATTCAAAGTCTATGGAGGAGACGCGTGGAGTCACGGGGAACAAGGAAGCGGCGAGATTCAACTGATCGAAGCGGCGCGACGGCAGCCTGCACACGCACGCGCGCGTCGCCGTCGAGCCGCAGACGTCCCAAATGTTGATCTCTGGCGGCTCGACGCATCCGGCAAACAGTCGGGAGAGCCTCGCTATCTGATTACACAACCACAACGGGACTTTTTTCGGACTTTTTAAACTCACCGGATCCAGCCTCCAGGAATTGGACCCAAACTCCGGTAAGAAACGTGGCATTTTTACAGTTGCTGCTGACAGGCTGCTGTCCTCTCCAGTGTAGATCACCCCAAACATAAAAAAAAGTTTTAATCTCATCGAAGACCGTCGGAGGTGCAGTTAAAACAACAACTGAACCCGGAAAACAAGCCAGAGACCCCTCCCTCTGCTACCCCCTAGTGTACGTCATCAGACGGTGTTCAGTGGCCAGTGGGACTGTGACCAGCGGCAAAAAGGGGACGGCAGGCGCGTTTGCAGTTGTGCGGTGGGTAAGAGGCATTAGCCAGGCAGTCGAGCAGAGCAGAAGCGGTCCGTGGCATGTGCGAACTGAGCGGCCGCACAGGGCGGCATCCAGCAGGGGGCGGCATAAGAGGAGACCCCGCTCCTCGTTTTTTTTATTTATTTAAATTTTTTACAACTTTTGTTTTTAACAACATAACACATAACACTACCGCGCTGCTCCTGAGCCGCCCCACCCTTCATTTATTCACATGTCCTCAGTTTAATCACCGCAGCAGCTGCTGGGTGCATTTCCTCAACCCGGGTCACCAGCCCCACCTCCACTTTTACTTTCGTTTTTGTTACGGAGGTGACACTACGTGCGGTCAGTGGAAAGATGGAAGAGAGGAAGAGTGAAGAGAAAGATTAAAAAGAGAGAGGCTCTGGAAACAGACACAGTTAAATGTGCAAACATTGACACATTTTTCACTCAAACAGCTGCAAGAAAGTTCATACTCAATAATCCAGGTATCAAATCTGATAAGTCTCAATCTGGTCATCTGGACAGTTTCTTTTAGTCGAAACGTTTCACCCTCAGTCCAGAGGGCTTCCTCAGTCAGAGTTCCAGCACACTGATCTTCCCCCACCAACCTGTAAACAACTTAAACAGCTGCAGTTTGTTAATGAGAGATCAACCAGGTAAGACATGCTGTTGAATTTTGCTGCAAAACACCGTTCAAGTTAATTATCAAGTCAATGAATTTTGTGGTGTGTGGCATTGTGACATAACATACTGTTAAATAATTTAAATAATATTATATGTCTGGATGAAGACCTGCTCTATATGAAAAGTGCCCTGAAATGTTAGATAACCCTTAATGAAATTGGCCTGAATTGATCATAAGTCTTTGTAAAAAGGGGAGATTTGTGCAGTTATGACAATTTTTTAAACGTGATTTAGTGTCAGGAGTGATGAGGGGATTGTTCCTGTCAGTATGAAGGAACAGGTGAGCTGTTTTCCATATCAAATGTACTCGTGTACTGATGTCTCTCTTAGTTAATCCTAGATGTTATTATTGTTTTTATCTTTCATTTGTTGTTGGATGTAACTGGGACCCTGTGTACATAATCTCGTTTTCAACACATGTACTACATGCGGTGCAAATGACAATAAATTCTCTCTGACTCTGACTCTCTAAATCTTTACAGATAATTGTTCTGATGCAGGCTCAGTAAATGTAGTCCTTTGGACAGATTCTTCTTTGTATCAAAAAGACTTCTTCAGTCTGAGAAGCTGTGACAAACTCAGTCATCATTCCTCCTTGATAGAGAGGAACGATGGTTTGAGAGAGGAGTAAAGGAGGCCATCTTTGTGAAAAGAAACCGTCCATCATTAAACAGAGGTGG
>JBBPBX010046453.1:0-21978 GCA_038048925.1 Garcialebias charrua | reverse complement strand
TAAAATCTACCAGATACCAACACACACACACACACTCCATACACACACACAATTGACCCCACAGCTCATTATGTCTGCTTTTGCTCCTTTGGGGGGGTTGGGATAGGGTGGAGTTTGGTGACCCTGAAGAGTCTGACCTGAGGGGGCGTTTGAAGAGTTAAAAAAAAAAAAGTTTAAAAGGAGGTGGGTGGGGGTGTTGGGGGACTGGGCAGAGAAATGGGGGAGGATGGCATCAGCAGACAGAGAGGATGACTTCTTGGTGCCCTGTTGGTTGGTTTCTCTATTCTCCTGTGGGAACATGTTACCATGATAAAAAACTGTCTCAGCAGTCTGTGGCTCACACTAAAGAAATGTAGTTTCCATCTCAGCTACATGTAATTTATTTTATTTAAAGCTGTAGAGGGCCCTGGGATGGACTGGAGACCTGTCCAGGGTGTCCCCTGCCTCTCCCGCAGTGACGGCTGGACGTGGGCACCAGGGACCCCCCGCAACCTGGAAAGGAAGAATCAGTAAAAATATTGAATGGATGGATGGAAGTATGGATGGAGCAGCAGAGGGAAGATTAACTCCTTCTCTCGCATCCTTGTGCTACTTAACCCCATGAGCTTTGGTTTCCCTCCAAAAACTCTGTTCCTGTTGTAAAACGTCTCCCCTGCCACTTTCAAATGAGCCACTCAGCAGCTGCCTCCCCCCATCGTCAGCCTTCTTCCAATCTATGTAGATGTGGATGTTTTGGGAAGTGGGGGCATTGCAGAGTCAGCTCTTTAGCCCCACTGGGTGGGAAAAATTCTTGTACTAACACTGCAAGTTAAAACAAATGGGAAGATGCAATATGGCTGCAAAGAACATTTATTTGTAGATGAAATGAGTATTATGACTACATGCAAATAAGGACCTTTTGCCTGTACTGATTAATTAATTCATTCATTCATTCAACCTTTATTTATACAGGCTAGCCTCGTTGAGTCACGGGGACTCATTTACAAGAGGGACCTGTCTCACTCACACCAAACAACCATCCACTCTCACACCTAGGGTCAATTTAGAGTCACCAATCAGCCTAACAAGCATGTTTTTTGGTCTGTGGGAGGAAACCGGAGTACCCGGAGGAAACCCACGCATGCACAGGGAGAACATGCAAACTCCACCCAGAAAGGCCCCGGACCGGGATTTGAACCGGCAACCTTCTCGCTGAGAGGCAGCAGCTCTACCAGTTGTGCCACCGTGCTGCCCAAATAATAAACTGAAGAGTCTCAAACTCTTAGAGACGTGCTCCAAAGGAGAGAGAGAGTACTTGTATAAAAAAGAATTTATTTTGACAGGCATAAGGGTTACATGAGTACAGGCATAAAATACATTTTATACGCATATAAAATGGGAGCAGAAATATACAGAACCTTCCTCAGCAGCGTTCCCTCAAAAAGTGCTCTCCGAGCTCTGTTGCGGGTACAGATAGGACCTTGGCTGTTTCCCTGACAACGAAGGTCAGGGGCCTCTCTTCTGACTAAGATATAGTGTTCTGGTGTGCGTTATCTCTGTAGATGGATGTGCGAGCAGAGTCTTAAATCAGTAAAGCTGTTTTCTAGATGTGAACTCTAAGTGTATTAGCATTTAAGTAATAATGTAGTCTATCATAGTATGTATATATTATGTGTGATGTGTTCTGGTTACCGAGCACGTATTGTTGTCTGTGGACCAGCGGCAGTAACTATGTTACCTGCACTGGATGAAAATAAACTACTGTACTTGATTAAGTTATGATTATATGAAAATTGGGCTCCTAAGCTAAATGAAATAGTAAACCATGTAATTCGTGTTTGTCTAAAGTCCAGAGAGAATAGTTTAATCAAACAGTAACATTTCTTGAGCATATAAAATCAGTAAAAGGTATATACAACAGTGTCATAACTCTTCAAAACCTAAAATAATCTTGTTTCTATGCCCAGAACACCTGTGCCTGATCTTTACCATACCATACCACTTTATTTATAGAGCACTTAAAACAGCGACAAGGCCAGCCAAAGTGCTGTACAAACAAACAAACAACAGGCAACACATAGGCAACATACAAAATGAAGTAAAAAACAGAATATAGACATAAAATCGTCGCGGATAATAAATATAACGACCAAACACAGATCATCTGGTGTTGAAAGCAACGGAATACTGTAGTAGTGAGTCTTTAAACGGGATTTGAAAATCGAGAGGGAGGGGGCCTGTCTGACGAGCAGAGGTAACTCGTTCCAGAGTCTTGGGCCTGCTAGAGAGAAGGTCCTGTCATCTCTGCATTTAACACGAGTTCCTGGAACTGTTAGAAGCAACTGGTCCGCTGACCTCAAAGCACGTGGTGGGACATACGGCTGTAGCAAATCAGAGAGATAGGCGGGGGCGAAACTATATGCCACGAACTTCCGTTCCAGCACTCCCGCAGTCATGAGCCGGACCACGCACTTCCGGTTAGCGGGAAAGACACGAACATAAATGACTAAATACAATTAATAAAACATCTCTGCATCCACACCAATAATAACTCCATACACATATAAATCCATATAAAATCATGGCGACGTTCCCCCTACGGATAGCCGCGATAAATTTCCGCCGAAACCCCCCCTCAGAACAGCTGTTCCCACCGGTGGGTGGACACAACGGAACTCACATGTAGTGCCAGTAGCGCGCAGCCGCTTCCCATTTCGGGTCCGTTTCCTGGTTTGCTACTAGGAGCTAACGCTAACAACAACGGCAGTGGATGGGACCCGGAAGTGGCGGATGTGTCCAATATTTTTACCGGAAGTTCGTCACAACCCCCCGTGGCATATAGTCTATTTACAGGAGAATTTTGAACTGGATTCAAAGATGAACCGGTAGCCAGTGCAGGGAGGCCAAGACTGGTGTAATGTGCTCTCTTTTGCCTGTACTGGTTAAAAATCGGGCTGCTGCGTTCTGAACCAGTTGTAGTCGTGCAATGGTGGTCATACCAAACAGGAGTCAATTGCAGTAATCAAGCCTAGATGTAATAAATGCATGAATTACTGTCTCCAGGTTATTTTTGGATAATATGGGCTTCAGCTTAGACAGTCGCCTCAGCTGGAAAAAACAGGATTTAACAATCATGTTTACTTGACTGTTGAGTTTCATGGAAGGATTCATTATCACTCCCAGATTTGTGACTCTTTGTTTTTCTGACAGGGCTAGAGCAGAAAGGTCAATGCAGTGGTTCGTGATTGCGTCATTGGGAGGGAACAACATGGCTTCAGACTTCTTTTCATTGAAACTTAAGACATTTAAAGCCATCCAGTCCCTGATGTCAGCCAGGCAGTTGAGCAGAGGTTGAATAGAGCATGTACCATTGTGTCTTAGGGGGAAGTAAATTTGACAGTCATCGGTGTAGAAGTGGAAACGTATGTTGTGTTTCCAGAAAATAGCACTGGCAGCATGTATAAAGAGAATAGGAGAGGACCCAGGATGGAGCCCTGCGGAACCCCCCATCTAAGTGCTGCAGCTGCAGAACTAAAATCTTTGATGGAAACACAAAAGGATCTGTCAGAGAGGTAGGATCTGAACCAATTGAGGGCTGACCCTGTGATGCCCACCCACTGCTCCAACCTAGCAATGAGGATCTCATGGTCGATGGTGTCGAAAGCGGATGTAAGGTCCTCAGTGGTGGCGCGATTGGTGGAGATTGTTTACCTGACCCAAGATGACCACCATAGTCAAAGTCAAAAGTCAAAGTCGACTTTATTGTCAGAACTGCAATATGTACAGGACATACACAGGATTGAAATTGCTTTTCTCTCAGTCCCTCGGTGCAACAGTAACTATCTAAACACTAAAACACTGAACATTTAATAAACATAAGCATAAAATAGTAAAAGTGTACCACTGTCCTGAGTTTTTGCATAGTAGTATATAAGTATGAAAATTTACACCAACACTAAAACATTAAACATTTAATGAGCATAAAATGAAATAATAAAAGTGTAATACTGTCCTGAGTTTTTGCATAGTAGTATAAAAAAGTATAAAAAGTATATCTATAAAATAAACTGAAGGTTCTAGCATTGACATTTGCAAAGAGTGGCAAAGCAGCATATGAGTTAATGTACACAGTATATGTATGAGGTAGTTGATGTTGGTATAGAGGCAAAGTGGCATATGCAGTAAGGCACATTGGGCATCCTTAAATAAGGCTGGTCAGAGAATACTGTATATGTATCAGCAGTAGTGTAGATATAAAAGTAGTGTAAATGTAAACAGTAGTAATAAATGTAAACAGTAGTAATAAATGTAAACAGTATTAATAAATGTAAACAGTGAATGTAAACAGTAGTATGACTATAGGCAGTGATGTAATACAAACATTAGTGCAAATATGAGAAGTAGTGCAAACTGAATGAGCACATGACCGAGAGTTTAGTGAATAACCCGTTTGATGACACAGAGTCCAGTGTTAAAATCTTTGTGTTGTGTGGTAATGTGTGAGAAAGTTTTTTGTGTTAAGGCAGTTCAAATGGGAGGGGAGGCAGAGCAGGCAGAGTGTTTAGCATCCTGACTGCCTGATGAACAGAGCTGTCTCTCAGTCTGCTGGTTCGAGCCTGGAGACTCCTCAGTCTCCTCCCTGATGGCAGCAGTCTGAAGCAGCTAATATTAATATTAGCCAACTAATATTAGAAAACAAAATGCAAATTTTGATTGTGCATGAGCTTCGTACAAAGTTTTGCCATTAACTATTTGGAATCAACTATGTCAGTGAGCAAAATATTTAATAAACCACTGGACTATTTATGACAAAACCTTCAGAAAATAATCATTGAATTTACCACAACATGTAATTAATTTTTTAAGTAAACCTGATTCAATGTGGCTGCCACAATCACTGACTTTAGAAAAAAAATGGTTTGAATTCAGTCGCATTACAGATACACACTGCTAATACTTCGTGTAGTATCTGAGCGGATCCCCAACTTTGAGACCTAACAGATATGATCCTTGTTTAAAATTTTGTTGGTACCTTTTGGAGTTAATTCTGTATGTTGGCTAAGAAATTTAACAAATCACTACAGTGATTTTATTGAAACTCTCGGGAAATAATCATTTTATGCACATCTACAACTAATAAACCTGATTCAACATGGCCGCCACAGCCAACTCACCAAACAAAACACAAATATGGCTATACAGTAATTCATTCAATTTTACGGATATGCATACATTTAGTGTTGTAGCAGGTGAATTTATTTCTATTTCTATTTTTAAGAACAACAATTTACAAACAAACCAATCAAATTCTACCAGTAATATAAAGTAACAATTAAGCTTCACAGGTTGAGTTGTATACATTCAATATATGTAAAATAATACAAAAAATGAACATAACAAGGAACAAGTGTGCATGGAGTTTTACGTCAAATCAAAATTATTACCATAATCCAAATGAGGGAGTGGTGGTGGCGCAGAGCTTCTATGGTTGCTTCAGGAAGGGCATCCGGCGTAAAAATAATTGCCAAGTGTTTGTTCGCTGTGGTGACCCCTAAAGAAGGGAGCAGCAGAAAGATGAAGACGAAAGTTATTAATCCAAGTATAAAACTGTTGAGCAGATTTAGGCAAATTAAGAGACTCACAAATTAACATTTCAGGTAATGTTAAATGACATAAATTTGTATTCACCTTTAAAAAAAATCTACATTTATGAACACATTTTTTTTTTCCTATGAATACAGTATTAGGTTATTAATTGGCAGTTCAATTCCCTGGGCCTGAAGCTAACGCCACATACTGCTCCAAGTCTTGAGTGACAGAAGAAAAGATGATTTAAATCCTCCTTTTCATTATCACAAAATGTGCATCCAGCAGTATCAAACTTAAATCTAGTTCTAATGAAAGTATTAGTTGGGTAGATGTTTAGAAGTTTAAAATTGACTTCCCTAACTTTTGGAGACAGAGGAAAAGAGATATTGTCCTAATTTTAGAAATTACATCCTGAAGGAAAATACACACGCTTAGATGGTCACATGTTTTATATATTACCATTTGACAGGACCAGGGTACAATTCCTTCTGTAAAACTCTCCTCAAGAGCTTGTTTGTCCTATTTTAAAATCTCTAAAGTCTATGTTTTGTGTAAAAAGTTGACTTCGACCCGGTGAAGTTTCAGAATGTTTAAACCAGCGCTGGTTTATGCAGGCATTGAGCGTGACTTCTCGCGATAATGCACGAGATCTAGTGCAACTATCATTTCTCAAAGATTAACGAAGTTTAAAACTCTGGCATGCAAGGCGGTGAGAAATATGCGATTAAAATATGAAAATAAAAGCCAGACTTATATTTTGTAGATTTGCCTAAATGTGAGAATTTGTAGCGGATGAAAGTTAGGACGCTAGGAACCATTTACACGGACGGAGGGGAGTATTAATGATGAAGGACGGTTACCATGGAAACCAAAAACCGCAGTTAGCTTAACTGTGTTGTTCCCGTTCCCGTTATCATAATTTTTTACTTTTCTGTGCAGGTGTTTAAATAGAGAGTAATAATATGGACTCGGAGTATTTAAAGCAACATTTGGGGGAATGTCTCGCTGAGGGATTAGCTGAAGTGGCTAAACAGCGACCGGACAGGCCCATCCTGTATTTGGCTCACTGGCTCCACAAATACAAGACAAAAGTTAAAATCGAGAAACGGGTAAGATGCAGTTTCAAAGTGGGGACAGCAGGGGGCAGCATAGTTTAGCTTCTTTAAAGATTTGGATGAAAAGGTTTATCATATTATCATATATATCAAAGAGCACTTATATAAGTATTATGGCTACTAGTATTTTATATTTTTATTTAAATATAGCAAAAATTAAAAGAGAACAAAGAAGCTGTATGAAATACAAAACATTTTTTTTATTTTCTTGAATGATACGATTAATTTGATCTAATCTACCATTCTCTGTTTACGACAATAAGTTTGATGAAGAAGAAGCTGTTAACCCTGAGGACCCCACCAAACCAGCCTGTGCTCCACAGAGCGACGATCTCAACCCAGAGCAGACGTTTCCTGATCAAGAAAAAGAAGAAAACATGACAGAATCCAAACCTGAGACCGAACAACCAACTAGTCCCACTCTTCAGGATCAGGACCAGGAGCAGGTGGCTCTACTGTTTTCTTCCTGTTTGAAATGTAGACCAGTTCTTATTTCTCCTCAGTTATTTGAGGACACATAAATTAAAAGAGAACAAAGTAGCTGTATATAAATATAAATATAAAATATAAAAATATAAAAAATATAAAACAGTTTAATTTTTATAACAGGTACAAAACTCCATAATTAACAGTGCAACCACATTTTTTGTGCTAATTATATATATATTTAAATAATTGTTGTGCTAATTTCTAAAAGTAGAACAACTGACGCAAAAGTCTAAAATAAAGCAAACACAGGTCTAACTTTAAAGCAATAATAATAAATAAATGAGTGCAGGAGAGAAAAAACAAGAATAAAAAAGAGATAGAAAGTAGAGTTTTGTATATTTACAAATATTGTGTTTTGAAAAACAATATAAATTACTGGTTTAGATTTTTCTAGTTTTATTCTATCTTTTTAATAAAGAGGAGAAGAAACCCATTTCTGAAAGTTATTCATATTAATGTTAAAGATATTATAGCTAAGATTTGTGTTGCTTATCTGGAACGATAAGATCAATCAGATCTAATCTACCATTCTCTGTTTATGACAATAAGGCTGATCAAGAAGAAGCTATTAAACTTGAGGACTCCATCAAACCAGAGGCAGCAGCCTGTGCTTCACAGAGCGATGATCTCAACCCAGAGCAGACGTTTCCTGGTCAAGAAGAAGAAAACATGACAGAATCCAAACCTGAGACCGAACAACCAACTAGTCCCCAGGATCAGGACCAGGAGCAGGTGGCTCATTTTCTTCCTGTTTGAAATGTAGACCAGTCCTTATTTATTCTCAGTCATTGAAGACACATAAATTAAAATAATACATGTTCAAAATACAGACATATAATCATATTAATCAGTATCTATGCTCACTTCATCCCAGGAGGCAGAAGAGCAACCCACGAGTGAGATGACTGATAGCTGAGCTCCAGAGAGCGACCTGTCAACAGAGTGAACACTGCAGAAATGAGATTGGTGAGTCATCAAAAAGAACCACATAGTGATAACGGAGAACATCCCACCTGTATAAAGGCTCTGACTCAGTGATTCTGTAACGTCTGATTGCTTTTTATACAAGCTTTAATGACGTTCTAACTAAGCTTTGTGTTACTTTTCAGGGAGAAGATGAAAAAAAAGCAGACCTCAAGATCAAGCTGATTATTTACTGATGCATCTTTTAGATGAGTTTGGACATTATTATAATCTCATTATGAACTTAATTGTCCCAGTAGTGCATAGTAGGCAAACACAAAATATAAAATAAATCTTGGTCAAATATTTGTTCTCACTAGCTGCTGAAAGCTGAAGGTGGATAAGGGTTTTGTGTGTGTTCGATTCAAGATGGCATCCACAGCCAAAAAACAAGAAACTTTTTTTTCTTCCCCATTTCATTTACCCTTTATTTATCCAGTTCAGTCATTTTTGTAGATATTGAGCTAAATTTCGCTACTTTTGTCACTGAGATTAATTTCCAACACATACCACATTTTTCGCCATATAAGTCGCACCTTTTGCATAAATTTAAGTCCTGCGACTTATACACCAAAGCAAATAATACATTACCCCCCCCCCCCATATTTGTAGCCAAATTTTTGGCTGAGATCTGATGATTTCATTATTTCTAACATGAGAAATAATAAACATTACCATTTACAGCCACTAGAGGGCCCTTGAGCATTATGGCAAGCCAAGTGTCTCAGTGATAGGTAAAAGTGGCTATTAATGAGACACTTGGCTTGCCATACAGCCACCTTCATCTCACTCCAGAACTCCTGGAGCAAATGTCAAATCAGCTTCATTTCACTGTGCCGCCCAGGCGAAATGCAGCTGATTTGACTTTTAAAGTGCATTTATTAAGTACAGGTGAGACACACCTTTGATAAAATGTCACACAAACAAATAATTGTTTTTAAGTGTTAATCTTGTTAAGTTCTTGTTAAAGTCTTCCCGTGCACACTACCGCGGTCGCCATTTGGCAGCCAATCGCCAGCCCACGTTTCCACCCGCTTCGGATGTTATCAACCATAGAATCGAACAGTTTCTCCCACATTCTATGGGGATGATAACGGTTGATAGCGCCCATAGAATGGGACTGATAACGTACTAGCATGTTTCAAATACCGATACAATGGATGACAGCAGGCTCCGTTTACTTACGTGGTTAGGTTTCGATTTCACTCTCTTTGGTTAGGTTTAGGGTCTTGGTTAGGTTTAGGCACAAGGGTGAGCTGGGGTTAGGTTTAGGGTTGGACATCTGGGTCAGGCTTAAGGTTAGGTTGAGGGAAACAGTTACATAAGCTGCAAAACACAAAAACACACCACTTCCGGGTTCGCGGAAACACGCCCCCTGATAACAGCCATTAAAACGCTGATAACGTTCTTTCAAACATGCTAGTACGTAGACTGTACAGTTTCTCCCATACTCTATGGGGATGATAACGGTTGATAGCGCCCATAGAATGGACTGATAACATCCGAATCCGCTGACGTTTCCGGGTTGTCAGTGATGATGCATAATAGATGCAACTTATAAGGTGAAGCAACTTATTTATGTTTTTTATTCCCCACTTTATTAGACATATTTGGACTGATGCAACTTATATGGCGGTGCGACGTATACGGCGGATAATACGGTACTCTGAGCGTAACTCCCACAATTTTTGCACGACTTCACGCGTTATTTTCCAGATTTGCTCCAACTCTCATTTCTTAACATAAGAAGATCTAAAACTCTGGAATCAGTGTACAATATGCATTCCTTAAAGGAATGCTTGATTTTAATGTTATGTTTTTATCGTTTTACGCCAACACTTCTGAGCTTCAGACATGTGAAAAAATATTAGAAGATGTTAAGATTAGATGAATGGGATATAATTTCAAGTGTTTGTGAACCAGAGGTTTGTTTCACACATAATTAGTCCTAACTTGCTGCACATGTAACACTGTGATTACCGGTAAATGTGAACACACTGTGTTTGCTCTGCAACAATCAGCTGTTAAACTTTGTTAAAAAACTGCATTCCAGACAGAGCAAAGCACTTGTTTACTTGCAACAGAGGCCACATTTAGAGGAGTGACGTTGCATTTTTTCAGTCTCTTCACTGACCTTTGAACTGCCTGACTGTTTTTTTTTTAAGTGTTTCCAAAATCTGCAGTTGTCTGGATCATTAGAACCCAGCTGTGTTTAATCAGGCTTGTCTGATCAGGATCTGGGTCCAAACAGAGGCTGGCTTTGTGAGGAATCAGACAGAGTTTAAACGCTCTCTCAGGCTCTGTGCGGTCAGAGCAGCTGAGGTGCAGTGAACTTTACAGACAAACTAAGAGAAAAATGATGGAGCTTCTTGGAGACGCAGTGGCCAGAGTCGGGGGTCTGGTCACAGGAGCTCTGAACTACTTCACTGATTTCTTTTTAACGCCACCACTGACAGCAGCTCTGCAATACTTAGAAGATGCTGAGCTGAAAACTTTGAAAGGAGGTATGCCTTTTTTTTTTTTTAACCATCAAGACTATAACATATTTCTTACTTTTATCAATGCCTGATTGAAAAGAGCCTTTGTTCAGCTGGAATTTTAATCTCTTGCCCTTTCACCCCTTTTCATTCCCCAGAATCAAAAACGTTCAAAGCCAAGACGCTGTGGGAAAAATCTGGAGCCGTTATCATGGCGGTGCGCCGTCCAGGATGATTTCTGTGCAGAGAAGTATACTGGACTATTTTCTCAAGCTGTGTTTGCACGTATCTTCACATTCTTGCTGAAGTTCCTAAGATGTTTGGAAACTTTTAAAACTTGAGACTGAAATGAAATTCTGCTCATTTTACTCAACACACAGGTCTGTACCATGTGTCTAAAGAGATGTTTGTTTTTTACGCTGACGTCAATATTAATCAAACAAGTGATCAGTTAATCAAAGTGTCACTAAAAGACCAACAAATCTAAAAGGTTATCATGAGTAGAAGAGCAACCAAAAAAATAATCGGAATACAAAAAAAAAAAAAGTTAGACAATTATTGCCAAAAGCAAAGGCAGACAATATGTTTAAGAAAACATTTCATAAATCACAAAAGGGGGATTTTAAAAGAAGTTTTTGGGAAATAATCACTGAATAAGCTAACTGACCTTGGCCAAGATGCACAAATGACTATAACTTCGTTCGTTTTACAGATGTTGAGTTAAAACTTGTAGCTGAGCGTTATTCACGACAAACTGAGCATAACATCCCACAATGTTGCGCATGATGCTGATTTCAAGTCTATTTGTCAACACAAGATTTTACTCTAAAAGTCTGGCAATATGTTGGACAACATGCATTCCTTTAAGGAACATCCATCCATTCTTTACTGGCTTCTTCCAGTTTCCTGGTGGTAAGATGGCCTCCGGGGCCTGCCCTCTCCCCCGTCAACTCCTCTGAGGCAGCTTTGCTAAAGTGGTTCAGAACACCAAAGTTCATGCTCAATAATCCTCTAGGGACTCAGTTTGTTTGTGGCTCCTCAGATTGAATGAAGGACGAAACGTCTCAGCAAAAAAAAAAAACCGTCCAGATGATCTGACTGAACATTGTTGGATTATTGAGCATGAACTTTTAATGTTTTAATAAATGCTTCTTTCTGCAGGAGGCTGCAGAGCTGTCTTCTCTGAAACCTCAGCTGGACGAACTCGGGGTCCCTCTTTATGCTGTCGTTAAAGAAGATGTCGGCACCGAGGTCCAGAACTTCAGACCATTTTTCAAGGGTGAGATCTTCCTGGATGAGAAGGTGAGTCAAGTATTGTGTATAATTCATCCATGTTCTAAAACACTGAACTTAGTTAGTGTTTGTGAGAAGTCTGTTCAGGTCTGAAGGCTCCTTCTGCTTTGCAGAGGCAGTTTTATGGGCCCCGGGAGCGGAAGATGGGGCTCCTGGCGTTCATGCGTCTTGGCGTGTGGCTGAGTGGCGTGAGGGCCTTCAGAAAAGGCTTCATTGGAAACGTTTTGGGAGAGGGCTTCGTGCTTGGTGGGGTTTTTGTCATCGGACCAGGGCAGCAGGTAAAATGCACAAGAATGAACCCAACAGCCAGCGTCTTCTGTAAAATGTTCTGTTTTTTGATTGTCTTGCAGGGGATTTTGCTGGAGCACAGAGAGAAGGAGTTT
The DNA here is from genome assembly GCA_038048925.1 of Garcialebias charrua. Classification (NCBI taxonomy): domain Eukaryota; kingdom Metazoa; phylum Chordata; class Actinopteri; order Cyprinodontiformes; family Rivulidae; genus Garcialebias; species Garcialebias charrua. Next base: position 9,690 of record JBBPBX010046453.1, on the reverse strand, counting down.
GGTGACAAAGTCAACATTTCAGACGTCCTCCAAGCCGCCAAACAAATCCCCCAGGGAAATTAAAGAAGTGTTTGTCTTTGGGGAAACAAAAGTGCATTTTGTATGAGAGATCACACGAGACTTTGGTGTGTTCATGATGGTCTGTTTTTAAATTGAACAGAAGGAGCAGGCCTGATCTTTAACACTGAGCTTCTTATGACTCGAATACAGATGTACCTTTGAAGCTGAGAGACAGACATTTTTGATCAATAAAACATTTCTTTATCTAAGTTTTGTGTTCATTCTTCATCGCAGGAATGAAGTTGCACTAATGTTAGAACTTGGAGAAGCTGTGTGAACATCTCTGGCTGGAGGCTGGGACTGCGCTTTGCCAAAATAATCCTTTTTGGTTCTGTTTTCTGCAGGTGTTTCCTCCTGTGGGAAGACATTTGCAGAACTTAAAATCTGATCCATCTTTGTTTGGGATTTTATTTATTTTCTTTTGGTTAAAGCACATCTCCCACATCTATTAGTGTAAATGATGAGTTAGCATCCACACTATATACAGTATATATATATTTTACATTACTGCAATCAGTCATAAATGTACATCCATGTTATGCCCTCGGGATCATTTATGATCACGAACATGAAAATATAAAAGGTTAGTCATATCATGGTGGCAAAAAATGGCGTAACTTCCTCACAAAGTGGAGTGAAAGCATGCACTCTGGTGAAAGGAGGGATCTGGGTTTTATGTGTCAGATTTTGTGTGGCAATGGAGAAAACCTTGAGCTTGATCTATGACTACAGAAAATGTGAATATTTACATCAAGATGATGTCCTCTGTTATCGCCATTAGAGTAAGAGAGGAGAATCAAGAAGCTTGGGACAAATGTAGATGCTATGAAGTGTGATCGTTATAAAGAAGATACCATACCATACTAGCTTTATTTATAGAGCACTTTAAACACCTACAGGACCAAAGTGCTGTACACACAACAAAACAATCACAATCAGGTAATAAAATGATTAAAATAAATAAAAGTCACATAATAAAAGTTGAGGAATCATACAATCAGATAAAACAAGCGACTAAAATTATTAAAAGTCAACATCGCAGATGGTGTCATAGGCCAGGGAGAAGAGATGGGTTTTAAGAAGAGATTTAAAAACAGACAGGGAAGAGGCCTGTCTGATGTTCAAGGGAAGGTTGTTCCACAGTTTAGGAGCTGCCACAGCAAAAGCACGGTCTCCTCTGAGCTTGCGTTTTGTCTTTGGGACACTCAGGAGCAGCTGATCACATGACCTGAGGGATCGAGAGGGTGCGTATGGCTGCAGCAACTCGGACAGATAGGGCGGGGCAAGACCATTTTGCGCTTTAAAAGCAAATAAAAGAACTTTAAAATGAATCCTGTAATGTACGGGCAGCCAGTGCAGGGAGGCTAAAACAGGAGTAATGTGGTCAAACTTTCGTGTGCCAGTTAAAAGTCGTGCAGCGGCGTTCTGTACCCTCTGAAGCTGAGAGATACACGAATCACTGATTCCTATATAGAGTGTGTTACAGTAGTCCAGCCGTGTGGTCACAAAGGCGTGAACTACTGAACATACTGTAAGATGGACGACACCGCAGGTTCTGGACAAAGCTGACCAAACGGTCTTCACCTGAATCTTTTAATTTGACTCTTTTTTTGGCAGAAAACTCATATGGCATATTATGTTTTTATATTGAGAGGCAAAGCTCTCAATTTACCGATCGATCTACGTTCCCACCCTCATCTATGGTCATGAGCTCTGGGTTATGACCGAAAGAACAAGATCTCAGATACAAGCGGCTGAAATGAGTTTTCTCCGCAGGGTGTCTGGACTCTCCCTTAGAGATAGGGTGAGAAGCTCAGTCATCCGGGAGGGACTCGGAGTAGAGCCGCTGCTTCTCCACATCGAGAGGAGCCAGTTGAGGTGGCTCGGGCATCTGGTTAGGATGCCTCCTGGACGCCTCCCTGGTGAGGTGTTCCGGGCATGTCCCACCGGGAGGAGACCCAGAGGAAGACCCAGGACACGCTGGAGGGACTATGTTTCTCGGCTGGCCTGGGAACGCCTTGGGATTCCCCCAGAGGAGCTGCTCCAAGTGGCTGGGGAGAGGGAAGTCTGGGCCTCCCTACTTAGGCTGCTACCCCCGCGACCCGACCCCGGATAAGTGGAAGAAAATGGATGGATGGATCTTGCACTGGTAAAGGCTGAACAGGAAAACAGTGTTTTGACAGAAGTGGGTATAGTTGCCTGAGATTTAAAGAAGAAAATGCCACGAACTGACATATGAGTGGACATGAAGACTTCTGAGCTGGTTCCTTTGAGGGGAAAAAAAGTTAGCAAACATTTATTTTGATTGGGATTTTTCCTTGATATTCATGCTTTGTCTTTTTAATTTAAATGTACGTTCATAATTTTAATGTCCTATTCAGATGCACTTGAAATAACTCAAAATATTCCAGGCTTTTGTCTTCTCAGAATGAACAAACCCACCAAACAAAAGGCCACCACTTTTGTTTTACTGGTTTGAACTTGAGGTTCCTCCCACCACTAAGTGTTTTCATCTCTTCTCTCTTGGCACGAAACGGAGGATGGAGATGCCAAATGGAGAAACGACTACACAGAAAGACGAGCTCGATCAGGAAGTGGCAGCTTTTTAGCCGTGCCAAAGGAGTCGGGCAGTTTCCTAGTCTGGTTGCCATGGTTACTGGATGCTCAGCCAGCTGGTGCAGTGGGCAGCCGTTGGGTTTGACAGTGAGGGATGGCAGGAGATGACGGTTGGGATGTTGGACAAAAAGAGTGGAAGAACAAGAGGTTTAAATGTAAGCAGCTAGTTTTTAAAAAGTCCATAACTTTTGCTTCAAAGTTTTAAAATGTGGATGCCCTTGTTTGTACAAAATGACTGAAAACTTTTTAGAGAACTATCACAGGTATACACATCAGAGACAAAGCAAAGGGTGAAATTTGGAAAGAAATATAACAAAAAGGTCAAAAATTATATATGCGCACATTCATGTGGTTTAACTATAAACATGCCCACTACAAAAACGGTTTCCTCTGCTGAAATCAGACTTGGCAACAAAATAAAAATAAAAAAAGTCCCAGCCACTCATATTCTACCATATGTAGGGGTTTATTGAAATATAGTTCTTTTGTGAACTTTAGAAGTATTTAATGTTGTGTTCATTCCATAAACATGAAGCAAAGACTTTTCTTCCTGTGACTTACCGTATTTTCCGGTGTATAGGTCACACCTTTTTTATGTTTTTTTCAAGGCCTGCGACCTATACACAGGTGCAACCTATATATGGCTTATCACTTTCGGCGAAACAAATGTTTAAATCCAGCTCATTTCACAATTACGTTCATTTATTAAGGAAAAGTTCAGCTCAGACATATATTTGCTATAATTTTTATCAAACAAATAATTGTTTTTAAGTGTTAATCTTCTTAAAAGCCTTGCTGTGTGCTCCTGTGGCAGACATTTGCAGCAGAGCTAAACATAGGTGCAACCTATCTAGGGATTTTTCCAATCTATTGGTGATAATTGGACAATGCGACCTATACACAGGTGCGACCTATACACCAGAAAATACTGTAAGTTGGGTTGGTGGAGGGGCACAAGTGGACCAAACTAGTAGAGGTTGGTAAACACAGCTGGGGACACCCCCAACACATTTGTGGTGTGTTTGCTCAGGGGATGTGCTCTAATCTTCACACTGCAGAGACCTCACAGAGGCTGGGATGAAACTGACCCACAGTCTTGCTGCTGAAGGTCTTTTGTGTTACCAAGGCCCGTTGAGGCCATTTATAAAGCATACTGGGTGGGAAGTCTTTGTGATAGTAATATATTCTTGAACATCATCTGACTCCTCCCTGAGGATGGTGTCAACCACGTGTTTCCAAAATGCTATTTGCCACTTTAGTTAGTAGTACCATTGACCCTAAACAATATCCATAGTCACTGATTAGCCCACAGATTAGTGGGCTACCGTAATTCTCAATCTTTTGGCTTGGTTGAGTGTGATTATCAAAGTTATTTTTTTATTATTATCTTTTTTAACCTCGAGGACTTCAATACTACCAAGATTGTTGATGTTCACAAGTTAATTTGGGGCAGCACGGTGGCACAACTGGTAGAGCTGCTGCCAGCGAGCAGGTCCTCGGTTGAAATCCCGGTCCGGGGGCCTTTCTGGGTGGAGTTTGCATGTTCTCTCCGTGCATGTGTGGGTTTTCTCCGGGTGCTCCGGTTTCCTCCCACAGTCCAAAACATGCATGTTAGACTGATTGGTAAATTCTGTTTATATAATATCTATGGGTAAATTGACCCTGAGTGAGACAGGTCCCTCTTGTAAATGAGTCCCCGTGGCTCAATGAGGCTAGCCTGTATAAATAATGGTTGAATTGAATTGAAAAAAATTAATTTTTTTCTCTTCTGATCCTCTGAGCTCCAGTAGATTTCACGTTTATTTTTTTATTGTGGATTGCCACCTACTGGTGATCCATCAATCTTGTACTGTATTTATCATTAGACAAGAAATAATAATAATAATATCTATATTTATCTGCATTTCTTAGCACAATACGTGCTATATATAAGGTTTTTGAAAGCATTTTCTAAAATGTTAAATGTTGTAGTTACAATTGTAGGAACAGAGTCTTTAAACTTCTGTGTAATTAGCTGAGCTTCATATATAAAATTAAAAAGATTTCAGTGGAATTATGCAAAACTTTACTTTTCATATTTCGTTTACCTTTAAAGTGTAAGACCTAAGGATTAAAAACAAACTTTTTTTTTTATGGCTCCGGATTTCTTAAAAAGAAAAAAAAAATTGGTACTCGACTTTGTTTCCTATCGGCTTCCGTCGATATCTTGTAAAGAGCCCGTGACGTCACTATAACAACAACCAGTCATGACTGCCCGTACGGGTGGGGAAATTAATAGATTAAGACTTTAAAACAAAAATTAATAATATCACAGTCACCTGAATGTGGGGGTCTTCATTAAAGGTGAGTGTTAGGGACAGTGAATCTTGAGAATTAACCCCAATTTACACGGAAACGAACGGATGTGGGCTACGTGAAAATTAAGCTAACGTGCTAGCCAATTTCTGTTTTCACATGTTGCTTAGCGGCGCTGTTATAAATCTGTTTGGGAAAGACTCGTGCTTCAGCAAGTCATTGTTTTTGACTTATCGCATGGTACTTTAATGATGAATTATATGAAAGCAGCTTGAGCTGTTCAGCTGTAACCCTGTCCAGCTCCCGGTGTATACATAGCTCAGCTAACTTAGCTTAGCATCGATGTGTTTGACTAAAGTTACTCTGTATTTCTTTGTGCTACAGCAACTTCTTTAACAGCTCTACCTCAAACGGTCTCGAGCATAGGGCTGTTTGTTTAAACACTGTTTTGTAATTCTGATAAAGTTGAACTAAAAACATCTGCACTAACCAGCCTGCTGTGCAGCTCGTTAGACACCATTGAAGTCCGTCATCTGAATAGTTAATTCAGTCTAGACACCCAGCTGTATTTCTCAGCAGTGCACAGTCAGCTAATTCAACCTTTTGGGGTTGCATCGAGCAGCACTGCACCTAAACCCGCGCACTGCAGTGACGTACCCCTGCTGTGTGTGTCAGTGTGAGCGATCCAGGACGGACGGGACATTCTGAAGCCTGACGTCCAGCCAGCCGGAGAGACGGGGAACAAGATAGGGAAGCAGGGCGAGGCGGGCCCCGCGGAGCCGGTGGAGAAGATGGCCGGCAGCCCGGAGAAGAGTTCCACAGCGCAGGAGCTGAAGGAGCAGGGGAACCGGCTGTTCCTCTGCCGCAAGTACCAGGAGGCCGCTACCTGCTACAGCAAAGCCATTGTGAGTATGAATGAAGGAAGAGCATGCCAGGCTGTAACAGTAATAACACGTGCATTTTATTTACTGTCCCACAGAACCGAAACCCATCAGTGGCAGTTTACTACACGAACAGGGCCCTCTGCCACGTCAAGCTGCAGCAGCATGACAAGGCTTTAGCAGACTGTAAGCATGCTCTGGAGCTGGACTGTCAGTCAGTCAAGGCCCACTTTTTCCTGGGCCAGTGTCACCTGGAGCTGGAGAACTATGACGAGGCCATCGGCAACCTGCAGAAAGGTCAGAGGACGCTCGAGAGCACGTGACAGAGCTGTGTGTCATTGTGGAGAAGCTCTTGTCTCATAGGTTGCACAATTTTGCTCACAAAGTTCCACTTTTAGATTTAAATATACAAGTTTCCTTCTTAGTTCAGTTTTTTTTTTGCTTCTGCTGGTGGCATTCTCGTGAATGCAGTTTTTCCACTTATGTCAGATCTTCTATTCATCAACCTTTTATTAAAACAAAAAGAAACAAGCTCAGATTATATACGGTATATATTTACATATATAGCTCAGTGGTCAGTGCTGTGGTCTTGTAATCTTGAGGTTGCGGGTTCAAGCCCAGGTTGCGTCAGGAAGGTCATCTGGCGTAAAACAATTGCCAAATCTTTCATTTGAGCTTGCTCACTGTGGCAACCCCTGAAGAAGGAGCAGTTGAAAGAAACTTACTATACATATGTACGTATATATGAGAATGACATGACCAATACATTTCAAAGGAAAAGGAGGATGGAAGTCTTCATTATTAGACTATGGCTACTTTTATTTTCAGGAGTCTAGAATTAAAACTTTTACGTCTTACCCCTTCCATCATTTTGATGATGAAAACTCCTGCACAACAAATTGGAGCACAGCTTCAGTTAAAATGGCAGACATGGCTTTTTAAAAAATCATCTAGATTTTATTTGATAAACTGTTATTTTCTTTTAAAGGAAAAGTCACACAGTGGAGTTCTGCTTTTAACCAGGAAGACAACGAGATATTTTGAGTTGCCTGTCAGAACAAGTTACCACCTAGTTGAAATCACCAGTGAGCTGCACACCTAGACATTTTTTTATGTTCGATGACAGATTTAGTAAAAGGCAGATGTTTATGAAATTCATAATTTCAACTTGTTTATAAAGCCCATTAAGTTGGCTTCTTCAGTTCTCTGCAGGTAGACAAACTGCATTTCAGCCCATGTATTTTCCCGATGTAGTTTGTGTTTCATGCTGTTTCATGCTTAGAGCTCGCTGTCTAATCTCTAAACTAGTTTTTCAATTAAATAGAAAACGCAGAGCATAAAACACAAAAAATAACTTTTATTTACCGGTATCTTCATTGTCTTTGCCACATAAACCAAACGATCCATTCCAGCTGAAAACAAGTCTTAGCTTTTTTAAAATTTGTACAGTAATTGGCTGGTTTCTTGTCTTGTTATAAGTGTGACTGTAAAAGTACAGGGGGTTCTGATATGTTATTTTAGCAGTCCTATCCAGTAGCCTACACAGTTGATATCTGACTGGATACAGTTATTTGACTGATTTGGTCTCCATCCTGCATTGTAAAGGTGATGCAAACCTTTGGTTCTGTATATGTGTTGTTTTAAAGTCTCTTTTGTGCAACTAATCATCCTCCGCAGAACTTCGGAGTTGGAGGACATGTTTAATTTAATCTTTCAAAGATAATTTGATTCAAATTATTATAGAGCTTTATGATTATGAGGTGAACTTTTGCACAGAAACAAACAAACAAAAAAAACATTATCCCGACTAGAAAACCTGGATTACCACAGCAGGCTAAACACTCTCACCAGGAGAGCTCCAAATATTATTATCCAGTTATAGTCAACATTGTTTTAGTAGAATATTAATACAGTTTGATACATTTATTAGAGACGCTCTCACTACCTTCCTACAATCAGTGAAAGTGATTCTTCTGTCAGATAGCTAGTTTTTCTTTGTTCTCTGGATGTCTCTGCATACAGAAATCTGAAAATCCAGCTATGAATCCTTTTAAATTACTTATCCAGAGTTTTCTTACATCACATTCAAAGAACGTTTACATTTTTCTAAACAGACCTTTCAAATCTCAATGTTTTGTGAATTTGAATTATTTTTTATTGTTTTTTTATTTTTTAGCTTATAACCTGGCAAAAGAGCAAAGGCTGAATTTTGGAGATGACATACCCAGCGCGTTGCGCATTGCCAAGAAGAAACGTTGGAACAACATCGAGGAGAAGCGCATCAACCAGGAGAACGAGCTGCACGCCTATCTGACCAAACTCATACTGGCTGAGAAGGAAAGGTGACAAGTTTTATCATAGTTGCTGATTCTTTGAGATTTCTTATTGATTAAATAAGTTTGGTATGCAAGTTGTTGTATTTTTATTTTAGGTACTTTAGACTTTTAGACGTATGTTTGTTTTTGCAGAGAACTTGAAGAATACAGAGAAAAACAAGATGACAATCAAAATGGAGGAGATGCTGCAAAGGTTGCATCAAAACATGTAGGTTTTAGCATTTCCTATTTATTTTGCAAACTTTAATTAAACTATTGTGACAATTATACGTTTAAAATGAATTAATATTAATATTGGAACATGGTTTGAATTTAATGGACACGTGACCTGCCAAGGACAAGTATCTAATGGACATGGATGAGCTGTTCTCCCAAGTGGATGAAAAAAGAAAAGTGAGTGCGAAATGGTTTATTTTATTTTTTCGTTTGCTGTATGTCATTAGACGTTAAAGTGCAGACACTCATCAGGAAGCAGAGAAACACCGGCAGGTGCATAAAAACATTTATGTCTGCAGCTCTCCTTTCATTTTATTTGTACAGCCTCAGCACTAACGCTGATAAAATTGCTTGCATCCTTAAGACAGTTGTTTTATTTTTGGCCCAATCTGTTTCTATGGCAACTGTTTCTTTTGTTGCTAAGTTTCTTTTCAGAGATGATTGTTGACTTCACTGAGTTATTAGACGTAGAACAGCTGATTGAAGTGACAGCAGGGTGTTTGTCTTCTGTTTGAGCCTTTAGGTGTTCAGCTGTGAGCTCTGTGACTACACTATTTGACTTTTGATTTTTGTTTTAATCATTGTAGTGTTTGCATAATGCTACATTAGGATGATTGATGTGGTGTCTAAGGAGGAAATTATTTAATAAGTGCATGGTAGCTAAGCAGCCGTTTTCCATGAGAATGTGCTGTAAAACCAGAAAACTACATATTTATCGCCCCTATTCGGGTCACATTTTTCTGACTTTCTCATTGTTTGTCCTTGTTTTTCCAGAAGCGTGAAATCCCAGATTATCTATGTGGGAAAATCAGTTTTGAGTTGATGAGAGAGCCCTGCATCACACCCAGTGGAATCACCTACGACCGCAAGGACATCGAAGAGCACCTACAGGTAAAAGGATTGTTAGTTTATTTAGTCCAAACCTGTTCTGGTTTCTGACTGCTGGTCTTCGTGACTCTAGAGGTCTGCAGCATGAAGCAGGCTGAACATATTCAGAGTTTTGGGTGATCTGGCTGGATTAATTTTATAAATGAAGATCATGTGTAGTGGTACTGTAAAGCTGGTTAACAACTTCCTAAATCAGTCCAGGTTTTCTGGCCTTGGATATGTGCTGACATCTTATGGCCAATCACGGTCACTGAGCAGGAAAGGAAGTCGGCAAAATAAAATAAAAAGCTGGGGACTGCATTTCATAAGCATATATCATATTACTGCCACATCATTAAAACTCAGGCTAAATCCGACTTTTATCTTTGCAGTAAATATTCTGTAGATGCTTCCTGTTT
>JBBPBX010046452.1:4544-26590 GCA_038048925.1 Garcialebias charrua | reverse complement strand
TGACTTGATAGCACTACCTGTTGAAAAATGGGAGTCAGATTTATCAATCAACTTTGAACAAAAAATTTGGTCTCAAGTATGTTCAAATACTTTTAAATTGACTAGAATCTCCAATTTACTATTAATACAATATAAGGTTCTCTATAGAGTACATTATACAGGTCAGCAAATGTTTAAGATGGGCTTTACACCATCTAACAACTGCTCACAGTGGATAAGTAATATACCTGATGATTATATTCACACACCCTGGTTCTGTCCACCCGCTCAGAGGGTCTGGGTACAGGTATGTGAAGACTTAGCCTGGCCCTTGCCTTCCTGCACAGCTCCGCTCAATTCTCATTTCCCTTCACTGCACAGTCTGGGACTTCTCCCATTGACAACGATTTCTCCGGTAGATTTTTGACCGGACCAATCAGAGAACAGAAGGGGCGGAGTTTTTGGCCCCTAACCCACGCCCCCACCTGTCCCAGCGCAGCCAGCGAGCATTCGCATGTTCTCATTCAAAGCGATGCAGGACTGTTTTATATGTGACACAAATTTATTAATTTCCCCTTCTTAATCCCTTATCTGGAGTTTTCTTTTGTTTTTTTTCCCAAAAGTCAAGTAATCGCTCCCTCCTCCCTCCTCCTTCTCCTCCTCACCCTCCGCTGAGTGAAATGAACAAGGAAATGCCTCAGGTTGTCACGAGAGAATTAAAGTCAGGTTTTACGTTGCTGCCCGAGTCCCATCAGATTTCCTGGTCTTCTGGTGTATTGGACCAGCGATCCATGGTTTTATTTTATTTTATTCGGACGTTTTATTAACATATAAACACAATATGCAACGGAGCGAGAGAAAATTCAGCAGGAGGCGGAGCTGAAGTCAAGTTCAGAAGACCACGGGGGAGCGCGCAGCCAACGAGCAGCCGCATGTTCTCATTCAAAGCGATGCAAAGCGATGCAGGACTGTTTTATATGTGACACAAATGTATTAATTTCCCCTTCTTAATCCCTTATCTGGAGTTCTCTTTTGTTTTTTTGCCAAAAGTCAAGTTATCGCTCGCTCCTCCTCCTCCTCCTCATCCTCCTCTCCCTCCGCTGAGTGAAATGAACAAGGAAATGCCTCAGGTTGTCACGAGAGATTTAAACTCGGGTTTTAAGTTGCTGCCCGAGTCCCATCAGATTTCCTGGTCTTCTGGTGTGTTGGACCAGCGATCCATGGTTTTATTTTATTTTATTAGGACGTTTTATTAACATATAAACACAGAATATGCAACGGAGCGAGAGAAAATTCAGCAGGAGGCGGAGCTGAAGTCAAGTTCAGCAGACCACGGGGGAGCAGCCATCAGCAGAGGCCACGCCTCCAGCAAGAATTGGTTGTCAATGGAGAAAGTCCAGACCCTTGTCTGAAGCGAAGTGAAGGACAAGGGTCTGGTTTTAACCAGGCTAGTGAAGACTTGTCTAAATGTTTGAAATTTAATATCCCACTCTCTCCATCTGTTTGCTTATTGGGTATCTTTGAAGATGTTATACTAGAAAAAAATACATCCTGTATGCTTTTCACTGCCTTATGCATCGCAAAGAAAACCATACTCGTAAATTGGAAAAATAAAAATAATCTTAGCATTAATCAGTATAAAAATCTTCTGTTAGATCATATTAGTCTTGAAACAGCATCTGCCGACACATCGGATCAATCTATTTGGCATTCTTTGATCGGCTCCGTTACGTAGTGAGGGTGGGGGGTCTGGGATCTGGCCTTGTGGGGCATTGGGGCTGGTGGGGGGAGGTTGGGGTTTGGGGCGCCGGGGGGTTGGGGCTGCTTGGGCGGGGAGGACCCTGTCTTCGACCTGGGGAGGACCGGGGGGGTTCTGGGGGATGTCTGCTAGGGGCGGCATGCGGGCCCACGGGTGGTCGGTGGCGGCGGTCATGGGTCGCCGGTCGGTGACCCGGCTGTGCTGGGGTGGTTTCGGGGTGGGTGCCGGGGGCTTGGGACTCTGGGGGCGTGTCGTCCCCGGGCTTGGGCCTGGTGGGGATCGGGGGTCTTGGGCTCTGGCGGGCGGGTCGCCGGGCTATGGGCTGGCTGGCGCTCTGGTGCCCGGCTCTGGCCGGGGGCCCTCGGCTCGCTGGTGGGTTGGGGGTTCATGTGCTGGGGGGTGGGTGTCTGGGGGCGTGACTGGTGGCCAATGGGAGGGGGCGGGCAAACCCAGCCTGGGTGTCTAATGTGTTATGTGTTCTGAAAGTTATTAATATGAAGGGTGGGTGTAGTATTTCTTCTGGGGTGGGGACTAAGTGGATGTCCTTGATGATGGTCTTGGACTATGCTTGGCCGGTGAGCGGGCCCTGGTTGGGGCCTGTTCTTGGTGCTTCCTGGCTCTGTCGGCGGTTGGGCGGGCGCTCTTGGCAGTGTCGTCCTTGTGGGATTTTGTGTCTTCTTGGACGGCGGGCTGACTGCGGTTCGCAGGGGTCGTGGCGGCCCTGGTGGGTGTGGGCTGTTGGTTCTGCTTTGGCGGCCCTCGGGGCCGTGTCCCTCTCTGGTCTTGGCTCAATGGCCTGGCGGTCGGAGAGGTGTTTCCTTTACCTCGCTCCTTGGGTGGACCTTGGCGAACTGGGGGGGGGGTACGCAGGGTCAGCGGGGGAGCTGACTCGCTGTGGGAGCATTGTTCCTGCAGATATTTTCTCCCCATCCCTCACCACGCACCTCCGCCCTCTTCATCTTAAATTAATACATGTAGGGAATTTGAGTCTCGGGTGTGCTGCAATGGTTCTACATCTCTGTTGTTCAGAACACCTGGGACTCAATTTTATATACACTTTAGACATTCATTCATAAACATCCTCATAAAAGTCACATATAGGGAATGGAGTGAGCACTATGGTTATGGGTGGCGGGATGACATCACTCTCGCCCCCATGCCTATGCTCACTCAACATTATACCATACCATACCATACCAGTTTATTTATAAAGCACTTATAAATACAGCAGCAGCCGTCCGAAGTGCTGTACAAGAATAAAAACAAGCACAAAACAATAAAAACAATCAATCTCAATCATATAAATATCAGAACATCAGAAGTAAAATAATACAACATTAAAACAGAGATGTGAACTCATTCTGGTTTAAAAGCCAATGAAAACATATGTGTTTTTAAACGAGTTTTAAAAACAGATATTGATGGGGCCTGCCTGACCTTCAGTGGCAGCTCGTTCCACAATTTAGGAGCCAGAGCTGAAAATGCTCTGTCTCCTCTGGTCTTATAAAAGGTTTTCAGGACTGCTAACAGCGGATCTAAGAGCACGTGATGGCACATAATGTTGAAGCAGTTCAGATAAGAGGGACTAAAACCATTCAAAGACTTAAAAACAAACAATAAAACTTTAAAATGGATTCGAAACTGGACAGGAAGCCAATGAAGGGACATTAAAACTGGAGTGATGTGCTCACGTCTGCCTGTACCAGTCAAAAATCGTGCAGCAGCATTTTGTACCAGCTGCAACCGAGAAAGCGAGGCCTTATTTACTCCAATCAGAAGAGAGTTACAATAATCTAGGCGTGATTGCATTTAGACAATAAGGGCCTGGGCTAGAGTTGGAGTGGAGGGGAAACTGGTACAATGCCAGCCTTCCCTTTTAAGTACACTTTAGAACAACACTCACCAATAGTACATTTGGGGACGGGGTGTGTGTGTCGGGGTCTTGATTTGTTAATTTCAATTTTATTTATTTATTTATGTATTTATTTATTTATATATATATANTCATGAATAAATAAAAATAAAATAAAAAATAAACACTGCAAAATATCACATCATGCTGATGCTGATCTGTTTTCTTGTTGCTGTGTTCATCTGTGTTCATCTGTGACCATCTGCTCATACAAACTCATGTTCGTGCTGCTGTTTATTCCCACTATATTAGGCTTAGTGTATTACTAGTTGATGTTTTTCTTAGTTAGTTCTCGATGTTATTACTGTTTTTCTCTTTCATTTGTTGTTGGATGTAACTGGGACCTCGTGTACATAATCTCGTTTTCATCTCATGTACCACATGCGGTGCAAATGACAATAAAGACTCTCTGACTCTGACTCTGACTCTGATATATATATATATATATATATAATTTATTTATTTTTCTCTTACCCCCTTGGTTGCCTGGCGGACATTCTGGGGGTGGGCCGTCAGGGGTTGTGCTAGGGTGTAGGGGGGTTCGGGGCCTGCGGGTTTGCCGTGGGCGGGGCTGGCAGTGCGCTCCCCCTGGGGCTGCTTGGACTTGGTGTCCTGTCCTGTCCTGTCGGCAGGGCGCGGGGTGGGCCGGATCTTGGATGTCTGCTACTCTCCACCCCAGAATGAATGGGCCTACCTCCTGGGTTTGGATGTGGGCTGCCCCATGTAGGGAGCAGGTACATGTCTTGGACCTAGGGGGTATAGAGTGTGCATCGGGATTATGAATGGAACGTGTCGTTATTGTTTGTCTTTCTGTGACTGAGGGTGAGGATGAGGGTGGGTCTGAATGAGTGTGTCTGTGTATGAATGTTTAAGTGTCAGGCTGGGTCTTGGACTGCCCCCTCTCTGATACTTCTGAGGCTACTTAGTGTCGCGCTCCTGCCACGTGGCCCCCCTGGTGGGTGTTCCTTTGCCTGCGGGCGTGCTTGGGGCCCTCACTATCTGGGGTTGGGCGCTTGGGCGTTTGTCGGCTCGGCCTGGTGGCTGCCTGGTGGGGCTCGTGCCCTCTGGTCCGGTCGGGTCTGGGCCTGAGGGGTGGGCGTCCCCGGTGCCCGGGCCTCGGTGACCGGCCCTGGGGCTACGTCGGTGCAGCGGGCTCCGGCGGGGGCCTGTGAATTTGTCGCGGGCGACCCCGGGGGGTCATTGTATGTGGTCGCTGGTGGGGTTCGTCCGGTTCTTCCCCTTGGTAGGATCTGGGGAGTGGGCTAGTGGCTCGTCCTGTTCGGGTGGTCCTGGGGACTCTGGGCTCGGGGTCCTTCCTGGGGTCTTGGGCTTTGATCGCCCCTTCGTCTGCCTCGGGCTTTGGGGGGACGGATCTCTGATGCTTCACAGTCGCTACTAAATGTTCTATTGGAGGAACCTTATTCACTTATGCATGCTCACAACCACACACAAATGGATGCAGGGATGTATATATAGATATATGCAGATATGTAGATGGGTATATGAATGAATATAAAAGTATATGTATGTATACTATATATATATATTTGTAGGTATGGGTATGTGTATTTATAGAATTCTACTGCAAGCTCATGAATATTATTAGTCTTTATGCATGTATGTTCCATTGTTGTGTTCTGTCATGTGCTTTGCAGGATTGTGGACGGAGGTTGGGTGTGTTTGCCTTGTGCTCTTTTGGTTGATAATTGTTGATTTGTTGTCTTACTTTCTCTTTTCTTTCTTTCTCTCTTAAAAAAAAAAAAAAATATATATATATATATATATATATATTGGAGTGAGAGGATGGCTAAAAGGTGTGAAGGGAGGCCATCTATAAATGGAAAAAAAAAAAAAAAGATGACAGCAGAGTTGTAGATATTAAGCTGTTCGCGCATTATTTGGTAGTCGACTGTCAATTTGTTTTTCCTCCATTTCCTCTCTGCTTTCCTGCAATTTCTTTTGAGCTTCTTTATGTCTTCAGTTTTCCATGGGCATACTCGTTTATTAAAAACTTGTTTTGAAAATAGTGGAGCTATATGATCAAGGTTTGTTTTCAGTTTGTTAAAAAATTGACTGACCATTGAATCGCAGGAAGCAGTTAAAACAACAGGGGAATTTTGGTTAAAATCTCTAATAAAATGATCAATCACCTCAGGGGTAAGATGGCGCCTCCTAACAGTTTGAACCGTGGCTTTCCTCTGAATCAAATCAGTGACATTAAAAAACACACAATAGTGGTCAGACACAGCCAGGTCAACAACAGAGGACACACCAGAGGCCAAGCCATAGGTAATAACAAGGTCAAGGGTGTGTCCCCTGTTGTGAGTCGGTTGCTTGACGTGTTGAATAAAATCCATACAGTGTAGAATTTCTAAAAACTGTTTAGACAAAGAATCTGATGGATTATCAACATGTAGATTAAAATCACCAGTCACAATAATCTTATTATACTTAGCATGAATAAAACATAAAAACTCTGAAAACTCAGTCAAAAAATCAGCAACATGTCCGGGTGGTCTGTAAACTCAACAGTCATGTAAACATGATCGTTAAATCCTATTTTTTCCAGCTGAGGCGACTGTCTAAGCTGAAGCCCATATTATCCAAAAACAACCTGGAGACAGTAATACACGCATTTATTACATCTAGGCTTGATTACTGCAATTCACTCCTGTTTGGTATCAGTCAGACGTCCATTGCACGATTACAACTGGTCCAGAACGAAGCAGCCCAATTTTTTAACAAGTACAGGCAAAAGAGAGCATTACACCAGTCTTGGCCTCCCTGCACTGGCTACCGGTTCATCTCCGAATCCAGTTCAAAATTCTCTTGTACATCTACAAATCGCTGAAAAGTCTCGCCCCCCTATCTCTCTGATTTGCTACATCCGTTTGTCCCACCACGTTCTCTGAGGTCAGCAGACCAGTTACTTCTCACAGTACCAGGAACTCGTCTTAAATGCAGAGGTGACAAGGCCTTCTCTGTAGCAGGGCCAAGACTGGAACGAGTTACCTATGCTCGTCAGACAGGCCCCCTCCATCTCTGTTTTCAAATCCTGTTTAAAGACCCACTACTACTCTGTCTCCAACATCAGGATGGGCTCCACTTGTCAGTTGTGCCGTAAAAAAAAGAAAGAAAACATTGCTCCTCCTGTCCCTCAGAATGCTCAAAGGGAAACAGGAGTTGATGAGTACTCACACTACTGGAGCACACTTAGGCTGTCTCTAATTGGTGTTGTATACAGAGTCAGAGAGAGTCAGAGAGTCTTTATTGTCATTTGCACCGCATGTGGTACATGTGATGAAAACAAGATTATGTACACGGGGTCCCAGTTACATCCAACAACAAATGCAAGAGAAAAACAGTAATAACATCTAGAATTAACTAAGAAAAACATCAACTAGTAATACACTAAGCCCTAATGTAGTGGAAAAACATCATTATAAACAGCAGCACGAACATGAGTCTGTATGAGCAGATGGTCACAGATGAACACAGCAACAAGAAAACAGATCAGCATCAGCATGATGTGATATTTTGCAGTGTTTATTTTTATTTTATTTTTATTTATTCATGAGTCTAACAGCCTCAGGGTAGAAGCTGTTCCTCAGTCTAGTGGTTCTACATTTGATACATGGCCATGTGAGACATCATGTGGATGTCTCTCACATTTGGCTTTTTTCCTCTTGGCATCTGCTCTCTGCATCCCTTGTAGTAAGCAGCTGGGAGATGCCCGTCTCTTAGGACGGAGGTTCTCACATGCATTTTGCTGAGCATTTCAAGGGCGTGAATGGATTACGTTCCCATAGCAAGTATGTTGCACCGAGAGACCAAACTGAAAGGGAACTGAAAGTTATGCACCATAACTCATGTTCCCTGAAGGAAGGGAATGAGGTGCAACATATCTGGCCCTTTTCAATGCTGAAAGCTCTGTGAAGTGCCATTTTTGAGAAAGATGGACGGGCGTCGGACGCTTAAATGCACAGAGGGCGGGGCCTCTGGCGTGACGCTGACGCCCATGCTGTAAAGGCGTGAATGTATTCCTTCAGGTAATCGCGCGGGGGCGCAATTCCCATAGCAAGTATGTTGCACCTCGTTCCCTTCCTTCAGGGAACATGAGTTATGGTGCATAACTTTCAGTTTTCTAGTTGGTTTCACGACACAGCTGGTGGTCAGTTTCTTGTTCCCCAAATGTGACATTTATTTATTTATTTCTATGCTGCAGATGTGGCCACAGAGAGGTAACTCGTAATTGTTTTTACACTGAATGCCCTTCCTGATGGAACCTGGGTTCAAACCTTCATCCTCAGAATTACAGGACAGCAGCAGTGACCACTGAGCTACCGCAACCCTAGAAAATGGTATTTAGTTGTGTTAGTAAAAAATAATAATACAGTAATAATAATTAAATATTAATGACCAAAATAGAACAGAGCGTGCCAAAAAGGGTCGGGGCAATACTTTTGTAACCTATTGTAACAACCAAGAGACTGACCCTTGTACTTCTCTGGATACAGACTCATTATTCCTTCAAGTCTGTCCCCTGCATCTTAATTCAGGTCAGAGAGGGAGGAAGGATCTCACACAACAAGACTGCTGCCAGTTTCTCACTTTGTGGGAACAGAACCACCGGCCTACACAAGTGTCAGACAGCACAAACAAAAAAAGAGCTCAGACAAAAAGATTCCTAAGTTTTTCCTCNTTTGTATGTTGCCTATGTGTTGCCTGTAGTTTGTTTGTACAGCACTTTAGTTGGCCTTGTCACTGTTTTAAGTGCTCTATAAATAAAATGGAATGGTGTGGTATGGTAAGGTGGAGGTTGTTTGGTTGAGAAAACGGTAACAAACTACATAGTTTATTGCAAAAGGGTAGAGGTGTATGATCAGCTAATGCAGCATTCTTTTTTTTGAGTCTTAAAAAAATGAACAAAAACAAGCCCTTGTGTGGCTAGCCTTTAGCCTAGTCTAAACAGCTTTTCTCTAGACTGAGCTCACAACTGATAAGGTACTCACCTCAAAGATGACTATCCCTTGAATTATTCACAAGATAACAGCTGTGATGACTGTGTTCATTTTGCTCTGAAATACCTTTTTATCAGGTTGAAGAAGTGAGTAAAAGCCGACCAGAGAAGCCCAAATCAGCTCTGCTGCCTGAAGCCACAGGCCTGAAACAAAATAATTATGTTAAAAACAAGAACAAAAGCAACATTTTCATGTAGTAAATTTTAACTTACCCAGCTTTTGCAATATCGTTCCACGTACTTGAACACTAACAGCCTGCACAAGAGCCCTGTCACTGTCAGACTGGTAGCTCCAACAACCTAGATGTCAAAGTGACTGTGAGTTTTACGACTTAACGTTACGATTTAAAGCAATACTTCAGATGGTTTTAAGTAGGTTTCTGTGGAAAGGTTATGAGCAGTTATGAATATTGTACTGGTTGTAGACAGTAGACCTGTCATGATAACAAATCTTGCTGGGTGATTAATTTTGTCTCAGAAATGATTGCAATAAACAATAATATTGTTTGAAATTTGACAATAATTAATAATTATTGCCAAATTTAAGAAGAAACGTTTGTTAATTTGTTTTGCATGTTGTACCTTTTTTCGACCACTGGATGGCAGTATAAGACTGTTTGAACCGAAGGATGGATAGTGAGGGAGAGAGAAAAATGGGAGTGAGGCCCCTTGACGTGACAGGGGCTGTCACTCTTGGGTTCTCAAAATGGCGGATGCTCGGTGTGGTTTGAACTCTTTAGCATAGCATTTGTCACACAAAGCTTTTAATTAAAAAAAAAACCAGTAAACAAGTTCTCAGCTTCTTTTTGCAGAGAAAACTTTTTACATGAAGGCATGGGTTTCAACTATGAATTTTGGAGCTTTGACAAGACGGAGGTTTTTTCCCGAGGTCAGCCTATTAGCTTAGCTCGTACCTTAGCTTCTCAGCTTATCTGCATTTAACAATCCAAATAAACTATTTTAAAATGGATTCTAAAGAGAAAGGGAGGGGTCAGTGAAGAGCACTGGAGTTGAGCTTTTTGTCATCCAGTGTCTTCAGAGAGAAAGAAAGAAACGATAAAGCCAATAAATGAAAATGAGGTTGATCATTTTCATTTATCACATAATTAGTTGAGTTACTGTTTATTGCGACAGGCCTTGTAGACAGCTCTTTGAGCAACCTCAGTTTTGAGAACCAGATTACTTGTGACTGACTGAGTTAACAAGCTAACAGCTTTTCTATGTGGGGCTAAAGCCCCTAATGGTGATAAATTGCTAATGGAAATTGCGCGGGAGTTTCTAAAATGTTTTAAAACATTTGCGATGGTTCTTAAATTTCTTTGCAAGAGTTGCAGGTCCTTGCTCTCACATTGCACTTTTTTTTTTTTTGTTACAATTTTTAAGAATCTGCACACATTTCCTCTAAGTTAGTCAGAATTGTTGCTGGAACCCTTTTCAAACCCTCCTCAATGAGGCCTCATCCATACTTAACAATTTTTTATTTGTCATTTCTGAAAACATTCTTGGAAACACATGTGCTTGAAGCCAGTGTTGCCAACTTGGCAACTTTATTGTTATATTTAGTAAGTTTTTAGAACCCCCTAGCAAATTTTCTTCCAAAGTGTCACCTTTAAGGTTACTTTGCCAGTCCCAAACACAGATAAAGGAGGAGGGCTGAATGTAAAGCTGCAATTTCACCCCACATACGGTAATTATTATAATTTTTTTTACTTTTGTTTGTTTATCTGTCAGGGACAATGTACAGTGAAGATGTAGTAAAAATACACTGTACCAGATTATAGCTTTCTAACTAATTTCCATCTGCAGTCCCTAAAAATCCTATTGACTGTTAAATTTCACGTTATAACATTAAACAATATGTGACAATTATCCTGATTCATGCTCAATAATAATCCAGGTAGAAAAATCTAAAAAAGTTAGGTCTGGTCATCTGGACGTTCAAAAAACAAAACAAACAAAACAACAACAACTAAAAAGTAGAAATGCTTCGTCTTTCCTCTGAAAGGCTTCCTCAGTCTGAGATGCCGTATTCAGCTCAGTCTTATAAATAGCACCCTCTCACAGTGGATCAACCAGTTGGCTGAAACCAGCTGCTCACTTGATCAAGGAGGACCATCAGCCTAACGATGTCTCATTAGCACTCTGGTGGCTGTTTGCTATTCACCAGGGGCTGAGTGATACTAGCAATAGCAGCATTGTAAGAGGGGGACAGTTGAAGACGGAGGTCTCCACCTCTGTTTAATGATGGACGGTTTCTTTTCCCAAAGATGGCCTCCTTTACTCCTCTCTCAAACCATTGTTCCTCTCTATCAAGGATGTGAACATCTTCATCCCTGAAAGAGTGACCTCTGACCTGGAGATGAGTGTAGACCACAGAGTCCTGACCTGATGATGTTGATCTTCTGTGCTGGGCCATCCTTTTGGCCAGTGGCTGTTTAGTTTCCCCGATGTAAGACTGATCACAGCCCTCCTGACACTGAACAGCATACACATTACTCTGTTTGTGCCGGGGGACTGGATCTTTGGGATGAACCAGTCTTTGCCGTAATGTATTTTGGGGTTTAAAAGCCACTGGGGCGTTGTGTTTAGAAAAGAAACGTCTCAATGTCTCTGAAACACCTGCAACATACGGAATGACCACTGGTCTGGATCTGGGTTCCTCCTGTTCACCTGATGGCTGACTGGAGTCCTGTTTGGGTTTCTTCTCTGCTTTCAGGAAGCGATCCATCGCCCAAAATGGACATTCATTATGCCGCTGCACTCAGCGGACACATGCGGCCGATGACCCCAACAGGTGTATCCCAAAGCAGACGTGGGTGGGGCTCAGAAATTATGACTGATGGCTGGGGCCGGATCAGATCAGATTGTTTGTGCCCGAATGCAAACTCTACCTTGGGTTGTAGGTTAGATTAGAGGTGGGGCTATGACATCATCATTTTGAAGAATTCTGTATAGTTTTGTCTGTCCAAAAGAAAATGCGAGCGTAGCCTGGCAAGAGCTTTCACTATAGAACCTGTTTTCAAAAAATATGCTTTTGGGATCCTAAAATGCTGTTTCTGTGTGGCCACATGGCTGAAATGATTATATATTTTTTGCACTTTCACAAATACTGTCCCTGTTTGGCTGTGAGTCAAAAGATTTGAGGAAAGAAGGACAAGTTTGTGACAAATTGCCAACCTATAAAACTAAATTGTGGCTACCGGTAAATGGAAACAATAACCAAAACCGGATGTCACAGGGGCCTATGTTCTCCAGTCAATTTAGGCTTCTTTATCAATTGCTTCGTCCTCCCGGCTCTGAGGTGCGTAAAATTGACGTCTGATGACAAACATGATTGCTGGACTGATTTTTTTTGTTGTCCAAGTTTCTCAGTTGTCCCGCAACACTATTACGCCCCTGTGGCACAAAATTCCTGGACTTGTCAAGTAGTAGTCACAAGTAACAAGTACAAAACCTCAATTTTGTTCTAAGAATGTTTTGTGAACGTTGCAGGAAAGTCATGCAGCAGTGGTGCGCAAGTTTTACGTACCCCTAGATGAATTTTGACTCAAATTTTCCTGGGAGTTAGTGCAACATTTGTGAGTCATACACAAACAAATCAGTTCAATGTGTTTCTAAGTGAAACTTTGCACATTTTCATGTATTTTTTGTATCTCCGACATGTTGAAGGTCACAGCCTGGTGATGTCCTGGTTTAAAACTAAATGTCTCAGTTTTTTTATTTTTATTACCGGTATGTGGTTAATGCAATCACTGATAAAAAATTTTACTCTGTAGTCATTGGCATGACACCGTTTTTTTTACATATAATTTTGTGGTTATTAATAGACACAAATACCAGCAACAGAAGCTAGCTGTAGCTCTCCCAGGAAAAAGCTACGGGAATAATTTCATTTCATTTCTCTACCAACATACCTCCAAACCGAGGCCAATCAAGAGGTAGAATACTGTTTTTTTTTATTACCTGGCCACAGAACCCCACTTGAAAAGATCTAAAAATAAGTTTAAATGCCAGTTAAAGCGTCTTTAAATGAGAAACAAAGAATCTACCTGTTGTTCCGCTATTATTAATCAAACTGCTTAGGATGTATTCTGCCTTCTGAAGTTTTCCTGTGACAAAGATGATGAATAGATGAAAAATAAAGATATGAGTTTACAGTAAAATGGTTCATGCAGTGTGAATGGTGACCTCAGAGAATGTGATTATCAGTTAGGCCTCACAATCAACCCCACCTGAGTTTAGATAGACCCGGGCTTGCCGGATGACCAACTGAGGGGCTATGGGGGTGTCTGGGTGCCGTCGGTGGAGCAGCTTGGTGATCTTTAGCAGCCGGCTGGATTCGTCGGTCCAGTAGATGAAGCGATCCACTAAGAAAACCACTGCCAGTGCAGACTGTGCTTCCTGAGCTATGATGGACGCCTCCAGAAGAATCTGTCAGTACAGTTACGAGGACTAATGTAAAAAACGTAGCTCACGCATCAAACATTCATGTCAGGGTGATGTAAGCACATTACCAGGATTTGGTGAAGGTGCTTGCTGATGAGGTCACTGAGGTTGGTCTTGTCACTTTGACTGACTGACTTCTTATACTGCCACTTCTCTGGCACAAAGGGCCACTTCATCTCCACAGCTTCCTGCAGCAGAGAGGCCAGCTCTGCACACAGCGAGTCTGTGGGGAAATAAGTGGGATTTTCTAAATACAATTCCCAAAAATGGTTGAAGGCAGAGACACCTGGTCTATAATGCATGCGGTCTAACGTGTTAATTAAATGCCAAGAAGGAACAACATTAGTAAAACTGAAATTCACCCTAAAGACAGACGTGCTAAGCTTGGAGAAACTTAAAAAAGACTCTACAGGCCTCATCTAGAAGGTTAAAGGACTGTAACTGTTTAAATGTGATTAAATAGTTCTCTGTAGGTCTGTCACAATAAAAAAAATTGCTGGGCGATTAATTGTCTCAGAAATTATTGCGATAAATGATAATATTGTTTGAAGTTTGACAATAATTAGTATTTATTGTCAAATTTAAGAAGAAAAGTTTGTTAACAAAGTTCATGCTCAATCATCCAGGTACCAAATCAATAATTCTCAGTCGGGTCATATGGGCAGTTTCTTTTTTTATAGAAACGTTCCGCCCTCTATCTGGAGGGCTTCATCAGTCAGAGGAGTTACAGCAAACTGTTGTCTTGAACCACTTTGGCTGTGGCTGCCTGCCTGGGAGGAGTCGACAAGGGACAGGACGGCCCCCAGAAACCATCTTCGCTCCAGCAAACTGGTTGGTCCACTTAAGGTGTTTGGTGGAGAAACAGTTTACTGGAACTCCTCTGACTGATGAAGCCCTCCAGATAGAGGGTGAAACGTTTCTATAAAAAATAAACTGTTGAGATGACCCAACTGAGAAATGTTTAACTTGTTTTGTGTGTAGTACCTTTGTTGACCACCAGATGGCAGTATAAGACTGTTTGAACTGAAGGATGGATAGTGATGGGGCGAGCAGCATGTCTCTAAGGAAAATGGGACGGAGGCCCCTTGACGTGACATGGGCTGGCTCTTTTCAGTTCTCAATAATGGCGGACGCTTGGTGTGGATTGAGCTCTTTAGCATAGCATTTTTCAACAAAGTTTTTAATAAAAAATCAGTAAACAAGTTCTCAGCTTCTTTTAACATGAAAAAACTTTTTTACATGAAGGCACGGATTTCAACCATGCATTTTGGAGCTTTGACAATACTGTACAGTTTTTCCCCCCGAGGTCGGCCTGTTAGCTTAGCTCGTAGCTTAAGCCCCCCAGTATAGCTCTGCGCTGCGCCGCACGCCGCTGGACTCGCGTGTGCTGTGCGCAGGCAGTTCATATTATAGCTCTGTGCAAGCGCAGCTCTCTGGAGTGCAGGCTCCAGCAGCAGCAGGGCGGAGCGTTTACCTACGGGACAAATTGAGGTCGCTGATTGGTCATTTGCTGACACGCCTACTGAAATGATTGACATGTCGGGTGGGAGAAAAAAGACAGAGGGCTGCGCAGCGGTTTTCTGTGTTTATATGTTCATAAAAAGTTTTAAAAAATAAAATAAAAACAGGGAGCGCTGCTCCTGCAGCCCACACAGCAGACCTGCACACCAGGAAATATTTAGAACCTGGTGCAGCCTCGTTGGACATGACTTTAGTTCGCTCGTGATAAATTCATTCATTCCTCCTCGTCGGAGGAGGAAGCGAATGGTGACAGCTTCAAGTGATCACTTGACTTTTGGCAAAAAAAAAAAAGAAAAGGCCAGATCAGCGATGAAGAAGAGGAATTTAATACATTTGTGTCTCAAAACAGTCCGGTGCGAGGCAGTTTATCAACGCGCGCGCGTAGGCAGTCGTAAAATTTGAGCTTGGCGCGTTCACGCCCGCGTTCAAAGGCTTGTGCCGCGGCGCTCTCACGGCGTGCAGCGGCGCTGGGCACAACGCACAGCTATACTGGGGGCTTTAGCTTCTCAGCTTAGCTGCGTTTAATGATCCAACAACACAATATTGGATTGTTAAAACAGATTTTAAAGAAAAAAGGGAAATGGAGGGGTCAGTGAAGAGCAACGGAATTGAGCGTTTTGTCATCCAGTGTCTTCAGAAAGAGAGATACGAAGAAACGGTAGAGCTGATGAATGAAAATGAGTTCGATAATTTTTATCCATCCATCCATCCATCCATCCATCCATCCATCCATCCATCCATCCATTACCTTTTACCCGCTTCTTCCATTTTGGGTCACGGGGGTCACCGGTGCCCATGTCCAGCAATCACAGTGCGAGGGGCGGGGCACATCATGGACAGGTCTCCAGTCCATCACAGGGACACACAGAGACAAACAACCATTCACTCTCTCACTCACACCTAGGGACATTTTAGAGTCACCAATCAGCCTAACATGCATGTTTTTGGTCTGTGGGAGGAAACCGGAGTACCTGGAGGAAACCCACGCATGCACGGGGAGAACATGCAAACTCCACCCAGAAAGGCCCCCGGACCGGGATTTGAACCGGCAACCTTCTCGCTGAGAGGCAGCAGTTCTACCAGTTGCGCCACCGTGCTGCCAATAATGTTTATCATGCGATTAATTGATTTATTGTTTAGCGTGACAGGCCTAGTTCCCTGTACTAAATTTTATGGTAAACAGTAAATGGACTGTCTTTAAGGGGCTGTTTACACGGCGCATATTTTGTAAATATAAATATAAATTTATATTGATATATATCTGTATTGTCTGTGCTAAATACAGCACCTTTCTATCCAACAAGGATACTCAAAGCGCTTTACAACACAATCTGTGCTCTCACTTACCAGCACTCTACTACACCTCTACAAAGATAATCTGAACAAATCATTAGAACTTTAGATTACATTCATACACTGATGGGACACACATCAGAGGCAATCAGATGTTTAATCGAACCCACAACTCTCTCATTGGAGGGCGATTGTTGTAACCACTCAGTCACGACCTCCGTAAATTATTTTAAGTCCGGTTTATTGTAGGTGTTTATTACAAAGTCAAATGTAAATCAGGCAGCTGTGGTGGAGTGGTAGGTTCAGCTAACTTGACACTGGTCCTTGAGCAAGACACCTAATCCCTAACTGATCCCCCAGATGGCTGCCTGCTGCTTCACTTGGGTGTATCCCAGTCAAATATAGAGGACAAATGTCATCATGTTATGGCAACAAACAATGACCACAATAAATAGCATTTTTACCGTTCACTTTCAGTTTGTATGACAGATAAACTTTGAACCAAAGTGGGTCATTAAACAAGACGATAATGCCAAACAAACAGCAAATCTTCAACCGGATTACAGATATAAAACAATCAATGTGTTGCAACAATCCAGATAAAGTCCCAGACCTGCTCAGACCTGTCTGAAATGCTGTGGAGTACCTTTGGAGAGATGGATGTTCATGCATGTAAACTATAAAAAAGAGTGGGCCTAAATCCCTATTCAGCTCAGTAAGCTTATTGTAAAATAGTCAAACAGACAAGTGTTGCTAGTTCTCACTGTTCACGGCGGTTCTTCAAGCTGCTGAGTCACGTCAGCTTTTCACACACGTCTTCTGCAGTTTGTCTTTTTTGGTTAAAGTCCCTTCACTTCCATATACAGTACAGTATAGGGTGTGACATCACTCAAGGGACCCAGTCATGCAAATATGCCAGATTTCTGTTGTGCAAGGCTGGAGGCAGCTAGCTGCAAAGACAGACAGAGAAAACACCCCCCACCCTGCCAAACAAAGAACTTCCCCCAACCACTTTCTAAACGAGATCCAAAGTTATTTCTCAAGCACCAAAAAATATACAGAAGGACGTAGGGCTGGATGATATCTCAATATTTTTAAAATATTGAGAAAAATATTTTTTGCGACATAAGGCCGTCTTGTTAGCCACTAAATATTAGGGGTGGGCGTATCGATTCTAGTATCGATACTATCGATACCAAGGTGGTACTTGGTATCGAATCGATACTAGCGCTGTGGAATCGATGCTTTGTTGTCGCGCTTTTTTTGTTTTTGTGCAATAGAAGTTGTTTTCTTATCACTGTTTTTGTGATTTTGACAGTGTTATGTTTTTGTAACATTGCTGCTTTTTTGTTATTTTGCACTGGTGACTTTTATTTAAACAACTGTGTGTTGTAAAAGAGGTGATGGGCAAATATTTTGTTACTCACACTGTTCAATTTTGTGCGGCTCAACAGCGCCCCCAAGTATCGGAATCGGTATTGAAGTATGCGATTCTAGCACAGTATTTACTTGGTATTGGATCGATTCCAAAATTCTCAGTATCGCCCACCCCTACTAAATATTGTATCTTTAGCGATATGATAAACTGTTGATTTATTAATGTTGCACTTCCTCTCTGTGTTCCCCTAAAAGGCACACAGCATGGCTAAATGAGCTCTGAACCGTGGTTTATTTCTGTCAGAGCTGGGAGCTTCAAGGTTCCAAGTGGAGGCTCACTACTGCAGGCACACAGTAGCCGTGTTTCCATCAAGGTTTCTAGATGTGCATTTTGAAGTATCGCATCAGAAAAGCTGAATGGAAACGGCACGATTCGAATTAACTTCCTCTAATTCGCAAAAATGTTGATACGCTCGCTTGAGGTGGTTTTTGGGTTTTTCGAATCAGAGCCGATGCGCAAAACGAGAGATGGAAACAGATTTGCCGACTCAGTTCTGCCGTAGCGAACATTCACGTCACGTGACTTCGTCTCCGGACAACATGTAACATCGCTAAAACTAGTTGGCATGACAGAATAAATACAACTTGCCCGATAGCAACACATACCTGAAATATTCTCTCCATTTTGACGAGATGTGTGGTCGGGTTCTGTTTTCAACCGCTACTTCCTGTTTACTGTAGACATGCGTAACGCTGACGTCTGACGTAATGACGCTGACGTCTGACGTAATGCCGCTTTGCGTGGCCTGGTGGATGCGCTTCAAGACAGTTGATGGAAACACTTCTGATTCGCATTAATTTTTATTTACATTTTTGCGAAATTTCAAAAATTCGTTCAAAATTCAAATTGAAAATAGATGGAAACACGGTTTCTGACTAACATGAAGGCGGTGCCGCTGAATGGACTGTACTTATACAGAGCCTTTGTATCTTATCAAGACACTGAACGCTCTTTACAACACAATCTGTGTCCTCATTTACCCATTCATACAACACTCTACTAGATCTGTACAAAGAATAATCAGAGCGTTATCACATTCATACACCAATGGAACATACAATGAGGGTTTCAGTGTCTTGCCCAGGGAAACTTCAGCATGTGACTGCTGGTGGAATTGAACCCCCAACTCTCTCCCATTGTAGGATGACTACTCTAGCCTCTCAACCACAGCTGCCCCCAGCTGAAGAGGATTATTATTTAATATATGTCAATAGATGTCTAAAACATAAACTATTTAATACAGTATATCACATCGAGCTGAGGGTTTTGATGTATGAAAGGTAAAATAACACAGAGTTTGAAGAACTAGTTTGATAACAAACAAACAGACGGAAGAAACTATAAACAGGAAAACAGTGTGACTCTGCACTCACACTGTTTCATGTAAACAAAATGAAAGTAGGTTCACATTCAAATCACTTGAATTCATTTCTCTTTGAGCCCTAAACCCAAACACAGCCAACAGCGCCATCTAGTGTCTGACCTCTGCAGCTGCAGTAGTTCTGCCTCAGTTCTTCAGAGAACTGAGGGGGCTGCTGAGATGCTGCTGCCCTCAGGCAGTCCTCCAGTAAACCACACACCTCCATCTTGGACCTGTCTGATCCTGTTGACAGGATTTAAAAAAGAAAGGATTTCTCTCATCGTCTCACCACTTAGAAAAGAGTGGAAATCCCATAAAGTGTCAGTTGAGAAATGATTGCACCATAGTATGTTTTATACCAGAGCATCAAATGTCATAGACTGAGAAGAGAATTATAACATCATAGTACTGTAAATAACATATTAATCTTTATTACTCTGGTAAAGCTAGTTTAAAAAAATAGTTTTATAATCAAAAAGACTGAATGAAAAGTGGCTTTAATCTATTTTTAACATTTAATGTTGAATGTATCAAATAGTTTTCAGATTGTTCTGGTTGTTTTACCCCACAGCACCAAGAAGTGAGTTACTTCTAATAAATGTATCTCTTATATTAATGTAATAAAAAGTTTAATACACATGAAAGTGAAAGTGCTCCACTCTGATCTTAAACAGTAAAATTTTACAGGTTACGATAGCAGAATTATTAAAAATTACTAATAATACAGACACAAAACACGTTTATCATTAGAAATGTTAAATTATTTTACTTTAAAAACATTAATTCGTAGTTTAAAAAAGTATTTCTCACCAACCGAAGCTTCGGTACGTTCTGTGTTCCGGGTTGGGCGGGGTCACAAGCTGCTGCTTTCAATGTCGTGGGAAATTCAATGAATAGAACTTGATCTAGATATTTAGCTCTTGGTCTCAGAGAGCATTTCTATCAGTAACAACAACGACAATTACAACAACAACTCTAAAAATGTTACAAGCCTATTCAGACATTCTGTTATTTTTAGAAGTTTTAAGCTTTTCAGAAAATCTCGACAAGCTTTAAATATCTGTACAAATCCAATAACAAGAAGTAAAATTCATTTGTATGTTGGTTTATTTCCATCCATCCATCCATCCATCCATCCATCCATCCATTATCTTTACCCACTTGTTCTTTTTTGGGGCACGGGGGTCGCTGGTGCCAATGTCCAGCCATCACTGTGCGAGAGGCGGGGGACACCCTGGACATCAGGTCTCGATTCCATAAACTGGGAAAAAAATAAAAAAATTACAAAGTATATATATATGCAGAGACGAATTTCGTCTGTGTATGGGAAACATACACAGATGACAGAAAAAGACATTATTATTATTATTATTATTATTATTATATATACACACACACATACATACATACATACACACACACACACACACACACACACACACACACACGCACGCACACACACATATATCCTTCATCCAAAGGATGAAAGGTGAAACGTTTCAACACAAAGAAACCTCCCAGATGGGATTTTTTTACCTGGATTATTGAGCATGAACTTTGATATACCGTACAATATTTATTTAAGCAAAAAAAATAAAATAAAAATTAATAACCAAAGAAAACAATGGGTGTTTCCCCCTTTTAACAATACAATTCACCATTTTTTTTGTTTACTGCACAGTAAATAGGCTGTATTTGTAACATTTTTGTTTGAAGAACTGCTTCTATGTGACTTATAAGGTTTTGATTTTCACAGCTTCAGAGTTGGTGCAAAGTTTTACTGAATCCAAAATAAAGACTCAAATATGGAATAAAGACAAGTTGGGTTTCTGTTATGAACATTTGCAAACATGTTTGTGACATTTAGCCAATTAAATAAAATGAAGACATGTTAATAACATTTTCCTTACCAGGTACTGGATCAGTTATATTAATCTCACAACAATAATAATACAATAATTGTGATCAAAATAATGTATTTATAATGTTTTTAATAAGTCTCTTCGAACCATATTACCCCTGACAAAAATAAATAAATAATTCCTATAGGCAGGTTTTCCCATGTTTGTTTCATTGTACTAATACAGAAGCAGCTCTAATCAGGTTGTCCTTATAAATTACTCCACTGATATTTTTAGTTTTTTTATTTAGGTTTTTGATTTCATTTATAAATGATAAATAACTGAGCATGGTGAATGTCACTTCTATCAGCAGTCTTTTGAAACCTGTTAAGGGACAACTGCAAACGTTCTAGGAGTGAAAGTAATTTAAATGTCTAAGCAGGACGGAGGATCTGTGATGCCTGGCCCTGTATGTCAAACAACTGCTTGACAGAGGGCTGCTTCAAGAGCGAGGTCATGGTCCAGTCTGGACCCAGTTCTTTAAAATGTACTGGTTCCTTGAAGGAATGGAACCTCGATTGTCTCATGATGAGAAATGTTGGGAGTTGTGTAGGAAACTCAGCAAATAAGATGTCTACTCTCCGGCTGGATGTGTCGCTCTGTGTTTGTGTTGTGAGCGACTCTCAGCTCAATATCTGTAAAAGTGAACATGTTGTGATTTTAAGGCCAGTCGTTCGTGGCAGCCATCTCGAAATAGGCTGACTTCAAGAGCCAGCCCGGTGACCATTCACCTTCTTGGTCAAGTGTTTCAGGAGATATTTTGCTAACAAACACACACGTTGACAAAAAAAAAAACATAATCGGCCTTTTGCCTTTGAATGGGAGCGGTAATAAAATCCAGCATCCTAAAGAATTTAACCAAAACCAGACAGGTTCACTTTTGTATTTTTTTAGTATTATTATTTTTTGGTGATAAACTTTATTTCAACCAGATAACATTACAAAGATCTTCCAAACCAAAAACAACGAAATACACACACACACACACACACACAAAAGATGCATAACTATCACAGATCCTATTAAACGAGACCTCACATTTCTTAACCAAATATAAATGCAACGCTCTCAACAAATATACAAAATAAATTAAAGTATAAATAGCAGAGGGTCTGAAACAAAAAAAACAATAAATACAATACAAAGAGAAAAAGAATACTAAACAACAAAACAACAAAGGGGTCTGCTTATGGGGTAAAATTAAATTTCTGAATAAGAGTTTTTGTTCTTATAAGTTTTTTATTGTTAAAATTAAGCTTATCAATAAAGGCAATATATTTTTAAGTCAGTTTCTTTAAAATTATTAAAAGAGGGTATTTTTTCATTCCACTTCATTTTGTGAATATAATATTTTGCCAAAATAATAATTAGATTTATTATAAATAGTATGAAGAAAAGAATGAATTAATAAGATGAG
>JBBPBX010046451.1:0-12924 GCA_038048925.1 Garcialebias charrua | reverse complement strand
CAGTACAAACAGCACAAAGCTCAGCTGTGTTTCTTCTGCCCCTTCATTAGACAAAAATCACGGACGAGGCCATGGCAAGTTATCTAGAGAGGAAACACTGCATTGTATACCCTGATGCATGCTCAATAACCCAGGTAGAAAAATCTAAAAAAGCTAAGTCTGGTCCTCTGGACATTCAAAAAACTGCATTTTATGTTGATGATTCTCAAGTTTATGTTTTATTGACAGTAAAATTTTAGTTAGCAATAGTTAAAACATTTTTGGTTCTAGTGATTGAAAAACTAAGAATGTGGTGCTGGTTGGGCGCTTGTTCAAAAGCCCCTTCAAGTCAGGACTTCGATCCCTTCTGGCCACTTCAGTATAATTTCTGAATGGTCTGTGGGTTTGTAGCCAACTTGTCACTGATGCACCTTTGTTCTGCCAAGTGAGGTAGTCACAGAGCAGTAACAGTCAACATGTGAGATAGTACCATACTTAGTTTCCACCTTAAAATCGCACCGCTACATAAGTCGCATTAGTCCAATTATCAGAGAGTCAGAGTTTTTATTGTCATTTGCACCGCATGTGGTACATGTGATGAAAACGAGATTATGTACACGGGGTCCCAGTTACATCCAACAACAAATGAAAGAGAAAAACAGTAATAACATCTAGAACTAACTAAGAAAAACATCAACTAGTAATACACTAAGCCTAATATAGTTGAAATAAACAGCAGCACGAACATGAGTTTGTATGAGCAGATGGTCACAGATGAACACAGATGAACACAGCAACAAGAAAACAGATCAGCATCAGTATGATGTGATATTTTGCAGTGTTTATTTTTTATTTTATTTTTATTTATTCATGAGTCTAACAGCCTCAGGGTAGAAGCTGTTCCTCAGTCTAGTGGTTCTACACTTGATGCTCCTCAACCTCCGTCCTGAGGGGAGTGGGGCAAAGAGTGAGTGTGCTGGATGAGTGAGGTCTTTCATGATGCAGGTGGCTCTTTTCCTGCATCTGGAGGTGTAAATGTCTGTGATTGTGGGGAGACTGACTCCAACAGACTTCTGTGCAGCCTTCACCACTCTCTGCAGAGCTTTCCTCTCTTCAACTGTGCAGCCTCCATGCCACACGTTGATGCTGGAGCACAGGACGCTCTCCACTGCACACCTGTAGAACGAGGTGAGAACTGGGCTGCTCAGACCAGCACGTCTCAGCCGTCTGAGGAAGTAGAGTCTCTGATGACCTTTCTTGATCAGGCTGGTGGTGTTGTTGCTCCAGCTGAGGTTATCATTCATGTGTACACCCAAGTATTTGTAGCTGGAGACCACTTCCACTGCAGACCCACCTATTTTCAGTGGGGCATGGGTGTGTTTGTTCCTTCTGAAGTCCACAATCATCTCCTTTGTCTTCTTCACATTCATGTGAAGATTATTCTCTTTGCACCAGCTCTCCAGGTGTTCCACCTCCTGTCTGTAGCTGGACTCATCATTGTTTGTGATGCATCCCACCACCGCTGTATCATCTGCAAACTTAACAATATGACAGCCTGGAAGTGTGGCTGTACAATCATATGTGAGCAGAGTGAACAGAAGGGGGCTCAGCACACATCCCTTTATGTCAATTATGTCTAATAAAGTGTGTGTGTGTGTGTGGGGGGGGGCATAAATACGTCACTTCTCCTAATAAGCCACATCTATTATGTGTCACCACTGACCACCCGGAAACACGGGCCGGTGTTATGCCAAAAATCGATTGGCTGCCAGCAAGAATTTAACAAGATTAACACTTAAAAACAATTATTTGTTTGCTCGACATTATAGCAAAGGTGTGTCTCAGTTTAACTTTTGCTTAATAAATGCACTTTAATGGTCAAATAAGCTGCATTTCGCTGCTCCGCCCAGGATTTCCAGAGCAAGAAGAAGGTGGCTTGGTATGGCAAGCCGAGTGTCTCATTAATAGCCACTTTTACCTATTAATGAGACACTTGGCTTGCCGTATTGGTCGAGGGCCCTGTAGCGGCTGAAAATGGTAATGTTCAATATTTTTTATGTCAGAATGAATGAAATCGTCAGATCTCAGACAAAAATTGGACTATAAATATGGGGGGTAAACGTATATTAGCCGCTTCGGACTATAAGTCGCAGGACTTGCTAATTTATATAAAAAGATGCAACTTATAGTCTGAAAGGTATGGTAAGCCTGTTTGTCAGCTCAGTCAGATGATGTATGCTCTGTGCCATGGCATTAAAGACAATTACCAAGGAGTACCGGTAGTTTGATGATGGCAAATGGGAACGTTATATTTAGTTTAAAATGTTGGTTAACCACAATGAGTACAAACTTAAAGGAGACCAAATATTGGTTTCATAAATTTTTATGGTATGTCTGTGGGCTATCCAGACCATGTTCATTCAATTTAATACACAAAATAATTCTTAGATAATAAAATATCCCCTTTTTAGTTCTGCCTTTTCTCATTTCCGTTCTGAACAGGCTGTTTATGATAATGAGCTCTGAAGGCCACGCCCTTCAAAAATCTGTTTACATTAACTCCGCCCTCCAAAGGGTTTACGTTAGCATTTCTTGCACTTTAGAAATGGCTAGTGCTAGCTTAAGATAACTTACCGAAAGCCGTATGCGCGCGCCGCCATTTGCTGCACCTGTTAGCATTAGCCCACCCGAATCCGAGGCTAATGTTAGCTCGTTCCTCCTCCGCCCGCTTAGCTCCGCTCGTTGCATGCGGCGCTTTGGGAGCGATCGCAGACACATACACAAAGTTCACCGAGTGTTTCCAGATAATTTATCCGTATGAGGCAACCTCTGATCGGAGCACGGTCCTCAAAAGCTAGCAGCTCCCGGCGGCAGATGGTCCCTTCGCCGGCATGTCCAATCCCCGCCCGCTTTGCTCCGCTCGTTGCATGGTCAGGCAGCGGTGATCTGCTCGTTTTACGTCTGCCGGCTGCTCGTTGGGAGCGATCGCTAATACGCTAAAAATTGAACTAAAACGTAAAAATAACAATTATACTTTATTTATAAAGCCATTTAAAACAACCACAGCTGCAACAAAGTGCTGTACACATGAAATTAAGAACATTTAAACAAAAGATGAGATGAAATCAGGAAAAACAACCGTCACGTCTTTTATACTGAAGTGGGTTGAGCCTAACCAGGGGTTGCTAGGTGAGGGGCTGGACTCAGGTTGGGGTGGGTTGTCCTGGCGCTTGTGACGTCACAAGCGCGAGGATTTGAAAACGAGACGTTTATATCCCTGAAAAATAAATCTACTTAGAGTAAATATACCACTGGGTGCATTTCTTTGGCC
This sequence comes from Garcialebias charrua, assembly GCA_038048925.1. Lineage (NCBI taxonomy): Eukaryota > Metazoa > Chordata > Actinopteri > Cyprinodontiformes > Rivulidae > Garcialebias > Garcialebias charrua. The sequence continues at coordinate 9,614 of JBBPBX010046451.1, read as the reverse complement.
CTAGGACTGTTTTTTAAAGAAGTAAATACCCAAATTAGAGTTAAAAAAAACATTAAAAAGTTAATTTTGCATCTGTGGTCCCCTTTAATTTGTCATGTTTTGAAAATAGGGTGAGTGAGACATTGGTCACACTTTCAATATGTAGCCCTCCATGTCAACACAACTGACTTCTGCTCCATGCCTTTTTACCTTTTGCAGAACTTGCTTTCTTTCTGAAAGCGTAGGTGCATGCAGGATGTCTGACTCCATTTCTGATTTATGAACGATCAGAGCCTGGTGGATGGGGTTTAGCAACCATTTTGCATAACTGTTTCCGAACGTGTTTATTGTCTTTTGACCACGTTTTAAAAGTTTTTCTTTCAATCTTCAGTCCCTGGCACTTTTTAATATATTTAAAGTAAAGAACCTTCAATGTATTTGTTGCCATTCTAATTGCATTTTGCAGAGCTAACATTTTGTCAAAGCCAGATTCTTTTGCAGCAGCAGCATTTTAGCCAAACCGCAACACTTGTTTTTGTAGCTGTGCTTTCTCTATATTAAGAGTGTGAGGCACTGGTATTCCATTTAAAGTTCAACCAGACAAACAATCTGTTGTTATAGAAGCTGTTGTGTGTAGTTGTCAGCGGTGTCGCTGTAGGTGTAGCTATCACGTTACATCTTTAATGAACTGCAACTTAAGCTGACAACAAGACTCCCATCAAGAAGGGAGCATCTTGAGTTTTTTGGAGACCAAAGACTTACCAGAAGTGTGGGCTTAAGTGACATTTGTCTGGTAAACAACACCTTGCCTGTCACGATAAACAATAAATCGGTTAATGAAAATTATCTACCTCATTTTCATTTACCGGCTTTATCGTTTCTTCGTTTCTCTCTCTTTCTGAAGACACGGATCAACTCTGGTGCTCTTCACTGACCACTCCCTTTCTCTTTAAAATCTGTTTTAACCATCCAAAATCATTTTTTTGGATCGTTAAATGCTGCTAAGCTGAGAAGCTAACAGGCCAACCTCGAAAAAAAAAAGGAGAGACAGCCCATGTCACGTTACGGGGCCTCTCTCCCATTCTTCTTAAAGCGGCATGCTGCTAGCTCCCTCACTATTCATCCTTCAGGTCGCAGTCTTATACTGTCATCCGGTGGTTGAAAAAAGGTACTACATGTAAAACAAGTTAAACATTTCTTAAATGTGACTATAATTACTAATTATTCTCAAATTTCAAACAATATTATCGTTTATCGCAATAATTTCTGAGACAGATAATCGCCCAGCAAAACATGTTTTTGTGACAGGCCTAACACAATTCTACAATGTTAAAACACTTTAAACACTGTTAAAAAGTTGTTTTTATCTGCAAAAAGAAGCTGAGAACTTGTTTACTGAATTTTTATTTTTATTAAAAGCTTTGTGTGAAAAATGCTAAATCACAGAGCCGTGTCACCATGTCAGCCCATGTCATGTCAAGGGCCCTCCCTCCCATTTTTCTTTGAAACAAGCTGATCAACTATATGTCCTTTTGGTTCAAACAGTCTTATGCTGCCATCATGTGGTGAAACAAGGTACTACATACCAAACAAATCGACATTTCTTCTAAAATTTGACGATTACTGTTAAATTTCAAACAATATTATAGTTTATTGCAATAATTTCTGAGACGATTAATCGACCAGCAAAATTTGTGATTGTAACAGGCCTACTTGTTGCTCCTCATCCAAACTGTAAATTGTAAATAAATAGTAGATGTTACAATCTTTGTCCATACTTTGTTGAAATTGGTTTTTGAAAGCTCCACACAACTCCAAAACAACTCCAAACAAGCTCACAGTAAGTCAGGGGTGTCCAATTGTTTTCATAGCTGGGCCAGAACAGTAATGAAAAGAATTGTGTGCCAGAAATTTTAGAATTTAAGAAAATAATAAAGTTTACAAATTGTTATCTGTTACGATCCAACAAAGATCAAAACATATTTAATGGACACAGGACACAAGGAAAAGGTTTAACAAATTTATTAAAGGAAAAAGGGTCATCTGTAGGAGGGGAACCACCTCCAGCTTCTCCAGGCGTCCCACGTCCTAAAAAAAAAAGAAAGTTCAACCGAAAGGTGGGTTTGGATAAAGCGGCCAAAAGGAAAATAAAGCTGCCCAACAGAGCCAACTCTATACAGAGCCGGCGAACCCTGTTAGACAGCGGGCTACCTCTACCAAAACTCTAGGCCTACAGGATGTAAAACAAAAACAATAGCGAAAACTAGACTACCGCTTTACCCAACCAAAAGTAATGAAAGGAATTATGTTACAACAACAAAAAGGCACGAGCCCCCACACACAGCTGCCTCTAACAGACAGCCACCAGAGCCCTCAGACTCTGAGACTCAAAAACCTCCAACACTTCAGCTCAGGTCCTCTACTCTAGGTCACTAGAGTCCACACGAGCACAAATGTACTCTACTAACCCACTCCAAAATGAAGTGTACCAACAATCACTGTCTATCTAGTGATCAACACAACCTGGGAGGGTGGAGAAACTCCCAGTCTACCAAACAATCACTGTCTAGTGATCAACACAACCTGGGAGGGTGGAGAAACTCCCAGTCTACCAAACAATCACTGTCTAGTGATCAACACAACCTGGGAGGGTGGAGAAACTCCCAGTCTACCAAACAATCAAGCAGCAAGCTTCCACTGCTGACTGTAATATTATATTTGAATGTCCTCTAAACACCAAAACCTCACATACCTGCACACACCTCCTCTATTCTCCACTAACCATAACCTCCACTAACCATAACCTCCACTCTGTTCTGGCTCTTGCTCCCAGCTTATAAAAAGAGAGAGCCAGCAGGTGTTTGCAACTCAACCAATCAAGCCTGATTAGCTGAGTAAAAAAAAGTGCAGCAGGAGGCTGCAGACTTCAGATGACCTAAACTGAGGTTTAAACTTATTTATTTATTTAATCCCTTCAGGATACATAACAATCAACCAGCATCAACGTGTGGCATGGGGGCTGCACAGTTGCAGAAAGAAAAGCTCTACAGAGAGTGGTGAAGGCTGCACAGAGGTCTGTTGGAGTCAGTCTCCCCACCATCACAGACATTTACACTTCGAGATGCAGGAAAAGAGCCACCTGCATCATGAAAGACCCCACTCACCCAGCACACACACTCTTTGCCCCACTCCCCTCAGGACGGAGGTTGAGGAGCATCAAATGTAGAACCACTAGACTGAGGAACAGCTTCTACCCTGAGGCTGTTAGACTCATGAATAAATAAATAATAAGAATAATCACTGTGAAATATCACATCATGCTGATCTGTTTTCTTGTTGCTGTGTTCATCTGTGACCATCTGCTCATAAAGACTCATGTTCGTGCTGCTGTTTGTAATGATGTTTTTCTATTACTCTAGGGCTTAGTGTATTTCTAGTTGGATGTTTTTCTTAGTTCATATCCTAGATGTTATTACTGTTTTTCTCTTACATTTTGTTGTTGGATGTAACTGGGACCCTGTGTACATAATCTCATTTCATCACATGTACTACATGCGGTGCAAATGACAATAAAGACTCTCTGACTCTGACTCTGATAAATTGACGTTTCATGTCTTTACATATCACCTATAGTCACAGAATTATTGATATTGATCTAAAAAGAGAGAACTCGTGAATATTGATGATAAGTTTGTGTCAGATAAAATCTACTCAAATCTTTCATCTGGAATATTGTACAGTCAGCAAAACTGACCGCTGCGATATCCCTACAGAATGGTGGCCCGTACGGGGAGAATTGTTTTTTAAGAAGTTGTTTAGAATGAAGAGAGAGAAACAGATTAGACTGGAGCCAGCTTCATAAAACAACTGATTAAAACTGTATTCTAACTTCTAACAAAACTGAGGAGTTCAGTCTGACATATTAATTCACTTTCACCGTTTGATTCATCATATGAAGAAGTGATCAACATTTTGAAATAGCATAAAACATGATCAAACAATGACAAGTTATTCTCAGAATTAATTCTGAATTAACACACATTAAAAGGAAGTCTCTTCTGAAATATGTGTTTTGATTCAAATAAATGTAATAAAATTGTGTTAATGTCTTTTTACTGAAAGTATCAGTGAAAAGGTGTCACTGGCACTAGCACTTTGAGATTTTTATTAATGAAAAGTGCGGTATAAATTGAATTTATTATTATTATTATTATTATTACTGGGACAGTTCAGAGACGAAGGTGTATCAGAGACCACCGTCTGGATCACTACACTTTAATGGCAGTCGAGGGCCACACAAAATTACTCCATGGGCCACAAATGGCCCTCGGGCCACACTTTGGACACCAGTGATGCTGAATTAATCCTCAGACTTTATTCTTCGGATGTTGTGACCGATTGCTTCTAAAATTTTACTGGTGAGGAAAAACTAAAAATAAAGTTTCAGATTTTCTCCTGACGATGCAATGTGCTGCTTTGATTAAAGTAAATGCACAACTTTTAAGACCATCTAGTTCATCACTGTCAACTGTTATGCTGAGACTAACAGAAGCTGCAGGAATCTCATTGTTTGTCTGAACCCTCATTAAGATTATAAACTTCTCGATGAGACACCTCCACAGTATATATTCTACAACAAATCAATAAAACCAAGTTCACTTTTTTGTGGTTTTTGCTAAAAAATGATGAATCAGTCGTCAGCCCTAGTCATTAATCACCACGGCTCTCTGCATTTTCCTCATAGAGTATATATAGATAAATATCTTATCTACAGCGTGTTTGTACGACTTGTGGTGTTAATAACTTCTCTATTGCTCATGTCTTTATTTAATGTAAATATAAGATACATATTATAGCCCCCAAGGATAAAATAGCTCCACAAGCTGTGATCGCCCAAAATATTTAATATGAAGGTGTTTTTCTTTCCTCTGTTTCCACCAGATGGCCTCGGCAACAGCGACCTATGGACAGAAGGAGGCTTCTGACCAGAACTTTGACTATATGTTCAAGATCCTGATCATTGGAAACAGCAGCGTGGGGAAAACCTCCTTCCTGTTCCGCTACGCCGACGACTCTTTCACGCCAGCTTTTGTGAGCACGGTGGGGATCGACTTCAAGGTGAAGACCATCTACAGGAATGACAAGAGGATCAAACTCCAGATCTGGGTAAGACGAAAACAAAGGGGCCGATGTCTGCTTATAGCTAACTGTGCATCCCCGTGTGTTACGATGGGTTTTTAAAGTGGTCCTCAACCCACTGTGAAACGGTAACTCCGCCCCCAGACCAGATTCAAAATCCCTCATGAAAATGGGAGTGTCGAGAGACATGGAGGGGAGGAGGTGGGTGGTTGAGCTGCGTTCACGCCCCCTCTAGCAACAAACTAAAACAAACTAAAACTCCAGCAAACAACTTACAGCAAGCAAAAACAAAGAATAAATATATAGATGTATTTATCTATTCCCACCCGATCTATCCAAAACAAAAGGCCTAAAAAAAAAAAATACCACAAGGTATTCCATGACCAGGGTTCGAACCTGGGTCTGTCGGATCCCAAACCCGCACCTACACCACTGCCCTATCATGGCATTTATGCATTATTCGTCCGTCGCAATATAAGAAAATAAATACAACCAAATAGTTTCGATGTAGTGAAAAGTATTCCTAAAATAAATAAGTTAAAATATACGAATAACTATTGCCATTCCGAAAACTATAATATGCTTCTTTGCAGTACTTTTCCGGAGTGCAATGTACCACTTCCATATAAGGTATGAACTGCAGCGCGGACCTTCTCATCTCTGCAGGGGATTGGCTCTGCTTGAACCACTTTTGTGACGTCAGAGTGTACAAGACACGTCAGAGTGAACAGTCCTTGACCAATAAGAAAATTAAGCTGCAATACCTATGTTCAACCCATAGGGTTACCGTAAACACGTTTTTAGACCAAATATTGCCGATTTAAACTAATACGCACAAATATGTGAAGATTAACACAGACATAGTGCTATACAACATTTTAGACACATTCTAGGGAGTTTATCAGCTAAAAAAAGGTTGATTTGGAGTTTAGTTCCTCTTTAATATCGCACCACGTCAAATTCAACAAGATGTTTCCCATCATGTCTGACAGAGTCATCTGCTGCTCTGTGATACGTCGCCCCGTGCTGCAGTTCTGTTATGCAAACTGTCCTCAGATTGCACTGAGCGCACGCAACGTCGCCTCCTCTGCAGCCTTTTCATTCACACCAGACTAGGATGGGTAAAAAAGAGTAAGAACAGAAGTGATGAGAGGTGATGTGTCCTCATCATGCGTTGGGTAGAATCTCCAGAGAAAACAGTGTGGAAACAATAAAGAGCAGCTTGCAACGGTGTCTGAAGCAGAAAACTGGTGTTTCAGTATCACATCGTTTGCAGCAGCCTGAGCTGTACCAGAAGTGAGTTTGTGTGTATGTGTGCCTCTGTTGTCAGCATTTGCCAGGTCTTGCCTCTGGAAAGGAAGATGTGATTAGCCAATCGGAGCACAAGAAAACCATGACTGGGTGATTCTCCCTTCCCCCAAATACCGGTACTACACATCAGTAGCTTTCCCATAGTCACCATCCCCCACGTTTCAGCTGAGATTCAAGGAGAAGATGAAAATTATTTGAGCCGAAATGCAGAATGAATATTTCTTTATCAATGAGCAGTAAACGGAATTAAGGCCAATCTGATTTGTCATATTAATTTACACACTCGTACATAGTATTTCCCTAAAAACAGCAGCTTTAGTGAGTGTGTGTTTAACTGTTCTGTGCACGCTTCTTTCTTACACTAAGAGTCATTCTTTAATGCTTTTATTTAAATAAGTAAAAAACTGTTTGGAAATTTTGCACTTCTTTCATTTCTTCTGAAGTTGATCTTTTTTTGTTGTTGGTGTTTTTAGTCTAGAATTGCACCGCTCAGGGTTGTATGTTGGAATAGCTCTGTTACATTCATTCTGGGATATTGCTTTTGAAAACCATTTCTTCTTTTTCTGGATATACAGTAGTCCCTCGTTTATTGCGAGGGATCCGTACCCTGAAGACCCGTGATAAGTGAAAAACCACAAAGCAGGAATAGTAGTACAAGTAGTAAGTAGTTGTAGTAGCAGTAGTTTATTTTAGTATTTATATACAGATATTAAGGCATTTTAAACCCTTCCCACATTCTTGCAATATTCTGAACAATGTTTCTAAACTCTAAACACTCTTAAAGAGCACAGAATGTCATGATTTCCCTTTATGTGCCTCCACTGCTCTCAGCCACATTCAAGCGCTCTTGGCCACGCCCACTTCTCCATTCTGTATTCAGATCAGCTGTTCAACTGCAGGAGGAAGTTTATCCTGCAGTAAGGGCTGCACAGGGGTGCAAGAGGTGCTAAATTGTTTAAAATAATTTCTTTTAAATAAAAATTCCACGCCAATCGTACGGCTCGTCCATCAATCAGCCAGTTGTGTGTCATGTCAAATCTTATTTTGAAAAACTGCGATAGAGCAAACTTGCGATAAACGAACCGCGAAGTAGCGAGGGACTACTGTAAATCGCTTTTTTTTTGGGATGATTGTTTCCTCTGGTGTCTGATGCTGTGCAGCTGGAAGGATTTTTACTGAAAGCGTTTTGCTTTTGGACTTTTGTTATGATGCGTAACCATGACAACAATGTTGGCTGGAGGATGAAAACGTCCAGATGACCTGACTGAACATTGTTGAATAACACCAAGGTTTTTATTTTTATTTTTTATAATTGGGAGCAGCTATAACATCTCAAAACGTACAGCCCCAAATCTCAAATGAGTTGAAAAGGAGACACCATGGACGCGTTTGTGTCTACCTGATGGAGGTGCAACAACAACAACATTTAATTTCCCTTTGGGATTAATAAAGTATTTTTGAATTTATTTGAATGTAATACTGCTAGTGTTCATGAACTGAGCAGGCCTTGTTTTGTTTGTCATACATCTGTTCTGGTGTGCTCCTGTTCACATATTCACTACAGACATTTTATACTCATAAACAGTCTCTCTTGTTCTCTTGTCATTGAGAGTCCTCAAAAACTATTTAAGTGTGAAATAACTAAAAACATAGAAAGATTGATATGTGAATGTGCCAGGTAAGAACTATGTAAATTAACAAGAGTCAGCAGGTGAAGAATTATCTGGTATATGTGTTTTTATGTTTGAGGCGAAACCTAAAACTTGAAGTGAAACAAGCCGATAGCGAAGCTTGTCCCCTTCTGGCTTCAACTTCATGGTTTTGGTCCGAGATCTGCATTTATTTACTTTTTGGTTTTCAATCAAACCACCTTTAAAGTTGATATGGATACTTTTTTACCTGCACACGTTTGGTAGTCTGAATGCAGTCCGTTATCAACGTACAACGTCTCACTACTGTGTATTTTTACAGGTTTAAATCGTCAGTACTTCTTTTCATTCCAAGACAAAATCAAACATTTGATTCTTATAAAGAAGGAAAAAAATATATATAGTTTTTGCCCAGTTTCTAAAAACTAAAATAATAAACTATGCATTCTTTTGTGAATTTTTTTAATTGTAGAAAAATTATGTATCCTACTTTGAAGAAATAAAGCGTAACATGAAAGCGAGTATGTTTTACTCCTTGTAATATTTCTAGTATTCATATATTTGCAAAATAAATTACAGGAAAACTGCTCAAATTAGCCCTTTTAGTTGTTATAACAACCAATAAAACTAAGTTTTATTTGGTTTGGTCAAAGCTTGAAAGAGCCGCTGCAGAAGGACCAAAGAGCCACATGTGGCTCCAGAGCTGCAGGTTGACCCCTGTTTCAGACGGTGAGGGATATTTACAACCAACAACACTGAAGGTCTGCCATTTGTGTCAAAAATCAAACATCACCAGGATCTAATCAGTTTTCATCTGTGACAAATGCTGAAATTTGTTGCTTTGTTTGAGTTACACACTTAATTGACACTGAGACCTTTTCATCAAGTTCTTACGCTGCAGCACGACTCAACTTTACTCAAATCTGACATACACAATACAATTTATTGACAGTTTGGGTGCAGTGAAATATTCTGAACCAAAACTTGCCTAAATAAATGTCCAGTTTATTGTTATTCATGTAAAACGTATAGGGCTGGACGATATGGCCAAAATTTTTATCACGATATATTTCTTAATTTCGGTCGATAACGATATAATTCGATATCGATATAAACAATATAAAAGCCTCAAAAAAACTATAAACTATACAAATAAATTAATGTTCACCTTTTATTTGTATTTAGCCTCCAAAAAGATGGAAATCACCATCAAATAAACATAAAATTCTCAACCCAATAATTCTCAGTCGGGTCATCTGGACAGTTTCTTTTTTATAGACACGTTTCATCCTCCATCCAGTTTCTATAAAAAAGAAACTGTCCAGATGACCTGACTGAATTATTGGATTTGGTACCTGGATTATTGAGCATGAACTTTCTTGCCATAAAATTCTCAACTGTGTCAATATTAATAGTTTTAACTTTAAACATCTTTAAAATTTACAGCATTGAAATTCATAGTTAATTAAATAAAACTTTTGGGTGTTGTTATTTATAAGAAGCTGACATAGAAATCTCATGGAAATTACTTAAGAA
>JBBPBX010046450.1:0-18183 GCA_038048925.1 Garcialebias charrua | reverse complement strand
GTAGTCCCCGATTTACGAGCGCTCTGATCTGCGAGGTTCCAGACTTACGAGCTGCGAATTTTTGGAAAAAACGAAAAAAATACTGAGTTTTCATGTGTTTTTTCACTACAGTTAGTTAGTTAAGCATATAAACACACGTTTCCGATCATTTTTATGCACTCAAAAGTAGTTTTTAGATGAAAATAGTGTTTTTAGTCGCGCTAGCGAAAACCGTTCCAATTTACGAGCGGATTTCCGGATTTACGAGAGAAATGGCGGCCGTTCCAAATTACGAGATTTCCGGTTTACGAGCGCCTCGTTGTAACGGATCTCGCTCGTAAATCGGGGACTACCTGTATATGGCTTTTTATAAAATAAGCTGATTTGTAATCATTTATTAACAAAAATTAAACTGAGACACACTCTTACAATAATGTCAGCTAACAAATATATATTTTTAGGTGTTTATCCTGCTAAAATTATTCATTTATTAAAGAAAAGTTCAGCTCAGACACATATTTGCTATAATTTTTTATCAAACAATTAATTGTTTTTAAGTGTTAATCTTCTTAAAAGCCTTGCTGTGCGCTCCTGTGGAAGAGACATTTGCAGCAGAGCTAAACACGGTCCACATTTTGATGTAGGTGCGACCTATATATGGATTTTTCCAATTCTTTGGCAATAATTGGATGGTGCGACCTATACTCGGGTGCGACCTATACTCCGAAAAATACGGTAATTTAGTTTTAAAACAAAAAAACAGAATAACCAAAGCTTGTTTGGTTATTCTGTTTTTATTTTGAAACGGAATAACCAAAGAACGAACCATACACGGATTACCGTGAAGCAGGAACTGGCACATGAAGTAAAAAACACTAGGAAAGCAGAAAACACAAGTACAGTACATAAAGACAGATTCTCACAAACACAATCAAGGTTTTTAGGATTTTATAACTCTGGAATGCAGTTTGGAAAAAAATATTGTTTAGGGGCTCCTAAAAAGTTGTTTTCACATAAACACAAGGCTAAAAATACAAAACAACCTGTGTGTCTACAAAACACTGTTCACTAGACGGAGCCTTACCGGTAGTTTAAAAATCAGACATGAATGGCAGCAAGCAATATTGTCAATCAACCGTGATTTTTAATTATTGGATCCAGCCCTTATATGAGCTGAATACACCTAGACTAACATAAAATAAGGTTTTGTTAAATATAAAGTGTTGATTGTCCAGGCAAAACTGGACCTTGTACTTTTTATAGGACTGTCACGTACTGTAGCCGACAGCTGGCTGCAGTAAAAGTAAATTAAATCCTATTTAACTAAGGTTAAAATTAATTAGATTCATGTTTACCTTAGATAGGTCCCATAGAAACAGACCTACACGCATCCTGGTTATGGAATATCAGAACAGATAAGCAAACATAGGGCATGGTTATAATAGCAGAAAGAGGGAGAGAGCAGTTTGGACAGGAGAAAGAAGAAATGGTTCTTATTTTAAATAAAGAATATAATCATGTAAGCCGATGATAATAATACAATGAATAAGGGTTTTTGTTAAACTTGTGTTGTGATGATCCTTTTTTAACAATTGAACCATGTGTTTAAATGTGCTATGATTCTAACAAATGTATGATGAAACTTATAGTTAAGATGTGACTTTCAGAAGAAGAAATGAGATAAGTGTGTAATCAACTCATGGTAAAGTGTTCCTCCTTTACTTAGCAACCCACCAGAGGCTTTGAGCAAAAAGGTTTTATTACCTAATAAAGAAATAACAAAGAGAGATAATTCACAGCCAGGACTTCGTAAAGCTTGCCTGTGCACGCACTGAAAGCAACCAATGAGAACAAGGTTTCTCCCCGCCCCTCTAGCAAAGGGGGGGGACTGAAGTGTATAAAAAGTCCTGAATTTGGCTGCTGAGGGCTGACGTTCACCCTGAAGTCGAAGTATCCAGATGCTGATGACTGATCTCGGAGAAAAAGGCAAAGGACAAGCTGCCCAGCCGACTCAAGAGGGTAACGGTGATCCGAGGGGGAGAACTCAACTCTTTCCCTTCGGCCGAAGGGTTGAGAGGGTATCTCCCTCCAGAACTCAGCCCGGATCAGAAAACCTGTTTCCTTGCTCCTGACCAGCTGAAGGCACGCAGAAGCGAGCCTTACCTACGAAGGTGAGGTGATTGCTCCTAGTATTTACTTATGGGACCTCAGGGTTTCTGAACAAAAGTTATGCTATGAGACGCTTCTCCAATCCTGCCTTATCCGAGAATTTAATTCAAATTAGACTAACAGCAGATAAAATAGCCGATAAAAAGACAAGTTGCTTCTCCTATCAAATTGCTCAAAGCTGTAGGTGGTTGCTTGAGTTTAAGGACAAATACTTTTACTGGATGAGGATTTAGATTGAAGATAGCGAGGGTTGGGTTGATCTGAAGACACGAAGACAAGTTGATCTGAAGAAACGAAGACAAGCTTATCTGAAGAGATGAAGACAAAGAAGAAGGATCACCACTTGTCCGCCCCAAAGGGACCTGAGGGGGAACAACTTTTCAAGAATCCCCTTCCTAAGAGATTATCCCGCATCAAGATCAAGAATCCATCCAGTTTAATGTTCCTTGTATCTAAGAATTTACATATACTCAAGTTAATCCTTTGTATCGCTATGTTATAACGCTGTTCCCTTGCAAATTTACTCAAATTAAAGAGCAGAGCAAAACGTAAAACTCTCGTCTCCAGTTTAATGAATTTTTGTTCTGGATTCCTAAAGCTTGGTTCAAATGAATAACATCATTAATAGGAGGTTTTAAAAGGTTAAACATTAGCACAATGAGTAAATAAAACATCGTCCTTGGGTCCAATCTTCTGGATTCTAAAAATTACTGGACCAATAACAATTGCAAAGCTTATATAGGAGAGAAACCACCGTTAATGCTTAGTTTCCTTATGCTAACCTCTCCAGTCCCCCGCAGCTAAGGTGGAGAGACGTGTAAGGTGAGAATAGGGCTGAGACTAGCAAATGGAGGTGGTTAATTGTCCAGTTGAATTCTCTCATCAACAACCTTAAGTCGGAGCTGTCCCCCGTAGTCACAGGTAATACCCATACTCAGGGATTAGTTTGAGAGACCCTCTTGGAAGGTAGGCTGCAGTAAGGACCTGCTACGTACCTTGTGGCTACCTTGCTGACCCACAGAGCAAGACAATATGCATTCCTTTTAGAAATACCAGGTTGTTAATAACAACTGTGTTTACTTTGTCACATACATTTAATTCTGCTCTTTAAAAACAAGCAGGTTAGACTTACCTGGATGACACGAACCAAAGTCTCTGGATATTTTTCAAAAACTGACTGGAAAGCCACAGCTGGAAGACGTAGGACAGTGGAGGGGACTGCAGCCCTGGCAGACACCGTCTTGTATGGAGCCGGGTAGCCCTGAAATACAACAAGGGTTTAAGAGGGCAACACTGTGGATCAGCAGCCTGCAACTTTTACAATCGAACGAGTCATTTCTGCCTCTTCTCGTACTAAAGAAAATGTGTTGAGAGCCATAAAACATGATGAAACTTGAAACAAAATCACCAACTTATTAAGTAGTATAAGTGCTATGTGTTGTCATCATTGCATGTTCCCACACAATGGCAAAATTTGTTTTCTGTATTTAACCCATCGCTCTTAGGACACACCCAGGTGGAGCAGTGGGCAGCTATGTAAGCACCCGGGGATCAATTAGGGATTAGGTGTCTTGCTCAAAGACACCATGACATGTGTGGCTGGGGATCGAACCTGGGACTTTGGAGTCCCTACCTCTACCCCATCTAGGCCCCTTGTATACAAAAGCTACACATGAAAAACTATAAAGTGTGACACATTGTCATTTAATATTTTAACAAATAGTGTAAATTTATTTAATTTTACATATTCCGACAAAAACTAAATCTATTAAAGCATATCATCTTTGATAAAAATTAAAACCTTGAAGCATGCAAACATGTGAGTCTTTCATTTATAAACTGTGGGATATGAGCTTAGGCTGAAGCTAGGTTTATACTCTTGTCTTACGTCTTTTACCCCCCGTTGAGTGAACCCAGCGATGATACAATTGCGTGTGTGTCACCGACTACATTGAGTGTTTATACTTGGCAAGACCTCCTACAAATCTCCATCCCATCACGCTCTCTCAGGTCCTCTTCTTCACTACAACTCCATGTACCCTCTGCCCGTCTCTCCACCATGGGGAGCAGGGCCTTCACCTGCTCTGCCCCTCACCTCTGGAACGCTCTACCGCCCGACCTTCGAAACACCACCTCCCTTTCTCTGTTCAAGACTGCCCTGAAAACCCATCTCTTTAGACTAGCTTATCATTAACTTTACTAAATGTATTTTTATCTTCCATTTTATATCCTTTATGTATTTTATATTTCAATTTGTCGCTGATAATGTTTGCTCTGTATTCACTGTGTTGGTTTGTTAAGTGTCCTTGGGTGTCATGAAAGGCGCTTTTAAATAAAATGATTATTATTATTATTATTATAAGACGTGGGGGATAAATTATAATAAATCCCTCCCTCTTCCCTCCCACTGCATACCTCTGCGAGTTCCTCTCATTGGGGGTCTAGCCAGGATTTCATGAGCGGTGGTTTGTTTAAAAGAAATTGGACCTCAAAAGATGTATATGCCTCAGTGGTCCCGTGGGGAACGCGTCCGCCTTCCACTCAAAAGACTCGGGTTCAATTCCCACCTGGTATACTTTTTTTAAATTTTTTTAATGAATTTATTCATTTCCAATTGTAAAAACACAAGAAAATTATTTACAAAACCACATTATAAAACAAAACAATACATGAAATGAAAGGAGGCAGAAGAAGAAAAAAATCTCATTATTTCTGCCCCTTCTTCAAACAAAATTAACAATCAATTCAAATAGCAATCGCATATATAAAAAATATAAGATATTAAATGATTTCTCACACAAAACCATAAATTCTGAGCTTTGAACAATAATAAAATAATATAGTCAACCAAATCATTAAAAAAAACCTTTAGCAATTTCAATTTGTAAAACAAAGCATTTGATGGATGGCAGTAATGTTTTCTTGTAATAATTCTTATGGCTCTCTTCTGTAAAATAAAAATAGGCTTTAGTTACAGTTTTGCACGCTGTACCCCAAATATCTATTCAGTAAATTAAGTGCGGGAGTATAACTGTATTATATAATAAATAAATAAAATCAACCAAGTGAGATTTGAACTCACGTCTTCTGGAGTGGCAGCGCAACGCATTACCACTAGACCACCACGGCTTGTTGCTCACAGCGGAGTTTGCTTTATTTTAAAGGCTGCATGCAGGCGCGCGCATGCTTTTGTGTGCGCGCGCGTGTGCGTAAATATATATATATATATATAAATATATATGTATTGATGTGTGTGTGTGTGTGTTAGGTGCAATGAGCAAAGTGTGCTGAGGCGCACGGTTTGCGTGCACGCGCACACACAGACAAGTTTCTCTTCAAAACTATCCATGTGTCTGTCAAAGCAAAAACAAGACATGGCCCCTGCTTTGGGGCCATGTACACGACGGGCTGTCACCGGGGGATCGCAGCGGGAGTGCGGCCAAAAGTTGCGCAATGTTTGCTCACTCAACGGGGGGGTAAAAGACGTGCGACAGGGCGTCTTGCAGAGTATAACCCAGCCTTGAGTGGTTTGAGCAGCTGTCCTCTAGTGGGAGAGTTGGGGGTTCAATTCATGTAAATTTATTTATTTATTTAAATTAGGACAATGCATATTAATCAATATGTCAGCAGTAAGCATCAATGTAAATATGCCAGAGTTAGCACAACAGATAATTTTCATCCGTTGTCTTAAGGCAGGTAAGAACAAGAAACATTCCACAAAACAAAAGAGCAGAGAATAATACAAACATCATCTACTATAACACAACATGAAATTACAATAAAGATATGACACCATAACAAAATAGACAAAGTAATCTACACACGAGTGAACCTCTGGTTAGGTTTCAGCCAAAGATTCAAAGAGTTTTTAAAGCTGGAGTAGGTGCCACAGCTCCTGATGGAAACTGGCAGTGTGTTCCACGACTGCGTGCCTCTGATGGACATAATTTTGGCCAAATTTAGTCCTGTGCCGCTGTACATCACAATATCCTCTAGGCAGTGCTCTTGTGTTTACTGTACTTGTTTTTTTACTTATAAAATACATTAAAGGAGGAGGAGCAAGTCCATTTAAAACTTTAAAAATCAGGCAAGCATTCATAAAAATCTGATAGCTATTAAGATCCAGAGGCGGGGGACATTGAGTCCGAGTGGGCCATGTTCCGCACCTCTATTGTCGAGGCAGCTTATCAGAGTTGTGGCCGCAAGGTTGTTGGTGCCTGTCGTGGTGGCAACCCTCGAACCCGGTGGTGGACACCGGCGGTGAGGGATGCTGTCAGGCTGAAGAAGGAGTCCTATTGGGCCTTTTTGGCCTGTGGGACCCCGGAAGCAGCAGATAGGTACCGACAGTCCAAGCGGCATGCGGCTCGGGTGGTTGCTGAGGCAAAAACTCGGGCGTGGGAGGAGTTCGGAGAGGCCATGGAGAATGACTTCCGTACGGCTTCGAGGCGATTCTGGTCCACCATCCGGCGTCTCAGGGGGGGAAAGCGGTACGCGACCAACACCATTTATGGTGGGGATGGCGTGCTGTTGACCTCAACTCGGGATGTTGTGAGTCGGTGGGCGGAGTACTTCGAAGACCTCCTCAATCCTACTGGCACGTCTTCCACTGAGGAAGCGGAGCCTGGGGACTTTGGGTCGGGCTCTCCAATCTCTGGAGCTGAGGTCACCGAGGTGGTTAAAAAGCTCTGCGGTGGCAGGGCTCCAGGGGTGGATGAGATTCGCCCTGAGTTCCTTAGGGCTCTGGATGTTGTGGGGTTGTGTTGGCTTACGCGACTCTGCAATATCGCGTGGACATCGGGGGCAGTTCCCTTGGATTGGCAGACTGGGGTGGTGGTTCCCCTATTCAAAAAGGGGGACCGTAGGGTGTGTTCCAACTATAGGGGGATCACACTCTTAAGCCTCCCTGGTAAGGTCTATTCAGGGGTTCTGGAGAGGAGGGTCCGTCGGATAGTCGAACCTCGGATTCAGGAGGAGCAATGTGGTTTTCGTGCTGGTCGTGGAACACTGGACCAGCTCTACACCCTCAACAGGGTCCTGGAGGGTGCGTGGGAGTTTGCCCAACCAGTTTACATGTGCTTTGTGGACTTGGAAAAGGCATTCGACCGCGTCCCTCGGGGGGTTCTGTGGGGGGTACTCCGGGAGTATGGGGTACCAGGCCCATTGATATGGGCTGTTAGGTCCCTGTACGACCGGTGTCAGAGCTTGGTCCGCATTGCCGGCAGTAAGTCAGGCTCGTTTCCAGTGAGAGTTGGACTCCGCCAAGGTTGCCCTTTGTCACCGATTCTGTTCATAACTTTTATGGACAGAATTTCTAGGCGCAACCAAGGTGTTGAGAGGATCCGTTTTGGTGGCCTTAGAATCACTTCTCTGTTTTTTGCAGATGATGTGGTCCTATTGGCTTCATCAGATCGTGATCTACAGCTTTCGCTGGAGCGGTTTGCAGTCGAGTGTGATACGGCCGGGATGAGGATCAGTTTTTTTTAATTATATATATTTTTATTCTTTTTATTTTTTTCGGTATGTGTTGTGTGTGTTATGTTTTTTTGTGGACCACGAGTCTGTCGAATAAAGTTGATGATGATGATGATGATGATGAGTTCCTCCAAATCCGAGGCCATGGTCTTGAGCCGGAAAAGGGTAGCATGCCCTCTCCGGGTCGGGGATGAGGTCCTGCCCCAAGTGGAGGAGTTTAAGTATCTCGGGGTCTTGTTCACGAATGAGGGAAAACTGGAGCGTGAGATCGATAGGCGGATAGGTGCAGCATCCGCAGTGAAGCGGGCGCTGTACCGGTCTGTCGTGGTGAAGAGAGAGCTGAGTCGAAAGGCAAAGCTCTCAATTTACCGATCGATCTACGTTCCCACCCTCATCTATGGTCATGAGCTTTGGGTTGTGACCGAAAGAACGAGATCTCGGATACAAGCGGCTGAAATGAGTTTTCTCCGCAGGGTGTCTGGACTCTCCCTTAGAGATAGGGTGAGAAGCTCAGTCATCCGGGAGGGACTCGGAGTAGAGCCGCTGCTTCTCCACATCGAGAGGAGCCAGTTGAGGTGGCTCGGGCATCTGGTTAGGATGCCTCCTGGACGCCTCCCTGGTGAGGTGTTCCGGGCATGTCCCACCGGGAGGAGGCCCAGAGGAAGACCCAGGACACGCTGGAGGGACTATGTTTCTCGGCTGGCCTGGGAACGCCTTGGGATTCCCCCAGAGGAGCTGCTTCAAGTGGCTGGGGAGAGGGAAGTCTGGGCCTCCCTACTTAGGCTGCTACCCCGCGACCCGACCCCGGATAAGCGGACGAAAATGGATGGATGGATGGATTAAGATCCAGAACATTTACTTACTTATGATCAGGGCTGGGCGATATCTCGATATTTTTAAAATATTGAGAATTTTTTTTGGCGATATAAGTTGAGACTATCTCGATATAAACAATATAGTTTTATACTTGGAAATCCTGCCCCTCCTTCTACACACAGCCCTCTGCCACGCTCCCCCTCCCCTTCCTGCTTCTTCATTGTGGGCAGGCAGAAGGAGACATATATTAAACATAGCAGTTAGCGTGTGTGAAGCTCCCAGCTTCGTCAGATCTGATTCCTTATAAACTACAGTTCAGAGTTCATATAGCCGTGTTATGTGCCTTTTTAGAGGAACAGAGAGAGGAAGTGCAACATTAATAAACAGCAGTTTATCATATCGCTAAAGATACGGTCCTTAGCAGCTAACAAGATGACTAACGCTTTAGTCGCTAAGGACCGTATCTTTAGCGATATGATAAACTGCTGTTTATTAATGTTGCACTTCCTCTCTGTTCCTCTAAAAAGACACACAGCACGGCTAAATGAACTCTGAACCGTGTTTTATTTCAAGGAGTCAGATATGACGAAGCTTCAAGGTTCCAAGGGGAGGCTCACTACAGCAGCTTCACACAAGCTGACTAACGTGAAGGAGGCGCAGCTGAATGGACTTACTGTATAAAGCACCTTTCTATCTTATCAAGACATTCAAAGCGCTTTACAACACAATCTGTGCCTCATTTACCCATTCAAACAGCACTCTACCAAATCTCTACAAATAATAATTAGAGTTTTATCACATTCATACACTGATGGGACACACACAAGAGTAATGAGGACTTTCAGGAACACTTCAGCATGTGACTGCTGGTGGAATTGAATCTCCAACTCTCCCATTGGAGGACAACTACTTTAGCCTCTCAACCACAGCTGCCCCCAGCTGAAGAGGATTATTATTTAATATATGTAAATAGATTTATAAAAAAAGAAACTATTTAATAGCCTATATATAAATAGTTTATTTTTTATGCATTTATTTTGTACAGTTACAGCTGTTAATAAATGTGCCTTTGTGACAATTGGGACAAAATTTTGACTCAAATATATTTTTGTTATTACTTTATGGAAAGAAAAAATATTGAGATATATATAGTATATTGCGATATTTGTAAAAAAATAAAATAAAAAAATAAAATAAAAAAGAGATTAATTTTGGTCCATATCACCCAGCCCTACTTATGATGTTACAATAATGGCACTGTAAACGCTTTTTGTTGAAAACTTCAGTTTTCTTAAAAAGATACTTTAAGGACTTCATGATTACCTCTGAAGTGTGAGACCATGTAGTATAACAATAGGCTATATGGCTGAAGATCATGGCATGCACGTAAGCCTTTGCCGATTCTGTTGTCAGAGAACGTCTTATATGTTTGAAGTTTGACAGATTAAAGGTGCAGTCTGCAGTTTCTGTAGAATGCAGCACTTAGAAAAAATTTCAACAGGGAAAGCATTCTGATCCCTCCCCCTCAGAGCCATATATGGCTCTGCTTCCTCTTGCTCTGCTGAAATTCAAATTCAAGCTCTGTTTTTATTGGCTGGTTAACGGCGGGTCACTGTGGCTTTTTAGAAATGCTTTTAGTAACACCTGGAGAAGCAAGGGGACTATAGTTTTTTCAAAGATTACTTTGTCTAACATCAGTCTGTCAGGAGATAGTGACAGAGTGAAGAAATATGTTAAAAATATATTTTTAGAAAACTTACAGACTGCACTACAGAAACTGCAGACTGCACCTTTAAGTCTAATTATATGTGAAATTCTCTTTACATGCTGCTTGAAATTTACATTGCAATCAAAAAATTATTCCAAGTGTAGGGATATAATACTAGTCAGTTTTGCTGACCGTACAATATTCCAGATGAAGTTGGAGCAGATTTGATCTGACCCAAATTTATTAACGAGTTCACTCTTTTTCCAGATTAAATTGCTTAAATGTGACTAGACAAAATGTAATTTCACAAGAGACGCCAACTTATGTTGATCCACCAGAAGATGAACCTTTTATTGAGAAAATCATAAAAGTACATTAAACATTTGTATCGAGATTAGCTCTGATTTAATAACTACTGTAGACAAGAATTCAAATTGAAACAAACAGACAAGTTAGGTTTAAACTTCCTGCTGGCACATTTACTGAAGAGTTTACTGGCTTAGGAAAAATAAGTTTAAGGAGTAAGAAATGGAATGAAAGATAAGTTTAACAGAAGTTAATTATTGTGAAATGCAACAGGGTGGCACTTTTCCCAAACGAGTCCGGCTGGACTTCCCGCACGCTCAGCATACAATCTACGACTCTTTACCTGGTGACGAGCACGTCTCTTGGAGATAAGAGTTGAGAAGTTTGTGGACACTTAACGGACTGTGTTGTCCAGTAGACGTCCAGTTGAACTTCAGCGCGTGTATAACTGATTCAACGAACGTGAAGAGCGCCTTTCCCGGCAGGAACCAGGCCAACGTCCTGACTGGGTTTCAAAATAAAACTTTCAGAAAACAAATTCTTTCAGATCAGAAATGAGTGAGTTACAGCTGAGCTGTGCTTTAACCCTGGCTGATACGTCGGTCTAATTGACATTTGACCAAAACGTTCAAACCAGTTTCCAGAGAAGAACCAAGTTGTTCAGTTTAGTTCTCCCTTTGCACACTGAAGCCAAAATGGGAAGTAAGAGTTTTATATGGAGGGCGGGGTCAGCCCACTTCCTGAATGGTTATTGGCTGTTTTAACAAAATAAATGGAGTTACTTAGCAGTCCCCAGAGTTGAAAAACTCTGAAGGACACTAACGTATCGTGTTTAGACCAATGGCCAGATGGAGCTGTTAGTACAGAGAATATTATGGCTAATTCACAGACAAAGCAGAGAAGTTGCAGTTAAAAGTTTACCCTGAACTGTGCCATAACTTTCAAGCATCCTCATACTGCAGAATAACCCAGCATGAGAGTAACACTTATGTTAATAACAGATCATCATTAAATGACAAAAATATACTGTTGATCAATTCTGAATTAACACAAATTAAAAGGAAGTCTTTTCTGATTGATTTGTGTCTCTTAATTCAAAATAAATGTAACAAAATAGTGTCCACTTGTCTCCATGAGAGCTCAAGAAAAGTGAAACACAGAGTTTCAGAGATATGTGAAAAGGTTTAAATCCAGTAACGGACATGAGGGGCTGTATCACTACACAAGGTATTTAAATTGTTCAACCAGATCTAATGTCTCTCTGTTGACTAACATAGATGGTTGCTCATTATCTACTGGCAGTCAAAAGAAAAACATACAGACTGTTTTTAAGATGTAGACAAGAGTCCTGAAGCCAATGGCATCATAACACTAGAAAGTACCACAGCAGCTTAATTTTTGATTTTCCATGAACATACAATAAAGTATCATCCACATATAATTGTATTTTTACAAGTTTTGCAGATATTGGGTAACTCATTAACACAAGCTAAATAAGATTGGTCCCAGTATTGAGCCTTGTGGGACTCCAGCTGAGAAGGTAAGAAAGATAGGTCGTGAGTTTTCTATTTGTACTGCTTGTTTTCTGTCAGACAGATATGATTTCATCCATCAGAGGGCACTATTAGATAAATTAAAATGAGTTAGTTTAGCGAGAAGAATGTTGCGGTTGATGCTTTCAGACTGAAGAAGTCCTTCGGATGAAGGACAAAACGTCTCTCAACAACAACAATAAAAATAAAAAAAAGAATAAAAAATGTCCAGATGACCTGACTGAACATTGGTAGATGTTTTACCTGGATTACTGAGCATGATCCTTGATGTTGTGGTTGATGATATCAAAAACACGTTTCAGGTCAAGGAACACAGCACCCACAAGTCCGCCCTGATCTAGAAGGTGTTTTAGATTTTCCAGAAGATAACAGGTGGCTGTCTTTGTAGAGTGATACTTTCTAAACTCAAATTGCATGGGAGGGAGAGAAGTTGGGCTGTTGTTTAAATGCTCTGTTAACTCTAAAAACGTTGTCAGGTACTCTGGACAGGCTCAAAAAACAAAAAAATTGTAGAAATGTTTCATCTTTAATCCAAAACACTTCTTCAGGCTAGAGGACCTGACATAACTTTTTTAGATTTTTCTACCTGGGTTATTGGGGGAAGCAAGGTGGTGCAACTGGTAGAGCCACTGGTATGTGCCCGGTTCAAAACCAGGTCCGGGGGGATTTCTGGGTGGAGTTTGCATGTTCTTTCCGTGCATGCGTGGGTTTTCTCTGGGTACTCCAGTTTCCTCCCACAGACCAAAAACATGCATGTTAGTCTGACTGGTGAGTCGCCAGTCAGACTAACATGCATGTTGACTCTAAATTGTCCCGAGGTGTGAATGAGAGAGTGGATGGTTGTTTGTCTCTATGTGTCCCTGTGATGGACTGGAGATCTGTCCAGGGTGTCCCCCACTCCTCGCACAGTGATTGCTGGACATGGGCACCGGCGACCCCCATGACCCAAAATGGAAGAAGTGGGTAAAAGATAATGGATGGATGGACGTATTATTGAGCATGCTTCAGGATGCTCTGTTAATTGCACAGCAACCCATTTCTCTGCAATTTTAGAAATGACAGGCAAAATAGTTGTAGGATGATAATGCTCTGGTTTTGTTTTGTCTATGGTTTTAAACACTCGGGTAACTGTGGCAATTTTCCATGTTGATGGCAGTACTCTATATTTAATGGATTGTTATGTGCAATTGGACTTGCAAGTGCTTCTTTCTGAAGCTTAAAGAAATGGCTTGTCAGGACAAATATGTCTCTAGCTTTTGAGCATTTTAGAGATGCTATCATTTTGTAAACTCAGTGACAGAACTATATTGTATACTAAATACTTGTTTATTAACATCTAGAAATTATGTGGGATATCAATGTATAAGATGCATTGTTAATTCTTCAATTGAACTGATAAAAAATGCATTAAACATATTAACAATTTTGCTTAAGTCAATAATTCCACCAGCAGTCACATGCTAAAGTGTTTCTGAGCAAGACACTGAACCCCTGAAGTGAATGAATGTGTGTATAGTTGAGTGCTGTATGAATGTGTGTAGTAGAGTGCTGTGTGAATGTGTGTAGTAGAGTGCTGTGTGCATGTGTGTGAAGTAGAGTGCTATATGAATGTGTGTGTAGTAGAGTGCTGTATGAATGTGTTCATTAAGAGTGCTGTGAGAATGTGTGTGAAGTAGAGTGCTATATGAATGTGTGTGTAGTAGAGTGCTGTAAGAATGTGTGTAGTAGAGTGCTGTGTGAATGTGTGTGAAGTAGAGTGCTATATGAATGTGTGTGTGTAGTAGAGTGCTGTATGAATGTGTGTATTAACCCTCCTGTTATGTTACGGGTCAAATTGACCCGTTTTAAAGTTTACATTTTTTTTAAAAATAGTTAAAAATATTTTTTCTGCATGAAACTTTTTCTATTTGTCTTAATAGTTCCAATCAACATATAAATTGAAAATGATTCACTTTACACATTTGTACCACTCTCTGCGTCTACTTGTTACATCGATACTGTTCGGGTCAATTTGACCCGGCAGTCAAAATGAATGGTAAAAAGGGTAAAAACATTTCCAATTCTATTTGTTTCCTTGAAACTATGAGACATATTTCACTACACACACACACACACACACACACGCGCACACACACACACACACACACACGCACACACGCACGCACGCACACACACACACACACACACACACATACACACACACACACACACGCACGCACACACACACACACACACACACACACAACACACAACACACATACACACACACACACACGCACGACACACACACACGCACACACACACGCACGCACACACACACACACACACACATACACACACACATGCACACATGCATGCACATAAACCCACTTTCTCACTATTCTCTTTACTTCACAAGGAAACTGTGAGAAAGCAGGTGTTTATACAACTTTTGACGGGAACCTTTTCTGTTCCCGTGGGAAAACTCCACCCACACAAATCTTCATGACTCATTTGTCTTGATTTTAATGAGCGGGTCAATTTGACCCAGAACAGTAAATGTGTCTCAAGTTCAATTATAAAGATCACCCTTTGAAAAAAATAAAATAAAATGTAACATAATTTTTTTTACAAAAATCAATTTCAAGGATAATTATTGTTTTTTTGTGTGTAGGTTTTTTCAGCAAACATAAAAAATGTAAATCACATTGTTTATGTCCAAATGAGTTAGTCGTCATTATCCTTTATTTATGAGAAATAAAAAAAACATCATTGCACAAATATTGACTGACATGGTTAGTATTGGAGTTAATAATCAGATACAAAAAGGTTTTGGAGGATTTTTTGGGTTTCTGACACTATTACATGATTAAACACTCCCCGGGTCAAATTGACCCACGAACATTATTGCTGTACCTCAGAAACAAACATAACAGGAGGGTTAAGAGTGCTGTGTGAATGTGTGTGAAGTAGAGTGCTATAAAAATGTGTGTGCAGTAGAGTGCTGTAAGAATGTGTGTAGTAGAGTGCTGTATGAACGTGTGTAGTAGAGTGCTGTGTGAATCTGTGTGAAGTAGAGTGCTATATGAATGTGTGTGTAGTAGAGTGCTGTAAGAATGTGTGTGGTAGAGTGCTGTATAAATGTTTGTGAAGTAGAGTGCTGTATGAATGTGTGTAGTAGAGTGCTGAATAAATGTGTGTGAAGTAGAGTGCTGTATGAATGTGTGTGTAGTAGAGTGATGTATGAATGTGTGTATAGTAGAGTGCTGTATGAATGTGTGTGTAGTAGAGTGCAGTAAGAATGTGTGTATGAAAAGTCTGTATGAATGTGTGTAGTAGAGTGCTGTGTGAATGTGTGTGAAGTAGAGTGCTATATGAATGTGTGTGTAGTAGAGTGCTGTAAGAATGTGTGTAGTAGAGTGATGTATAAATGTTTGTGAAGTAGAGTGCTGTATGAATGTGTGTAGTAGAGTGCTGAATAAATGTGTGTGAAGTAGAGTGCTGTATGAATGTGTGTGTAGTAGAATGCTATATGAATGTGTGTATAGTAGAGTGCTGTATGAATGTGTGTTTAGTAGAGTGCTGTATAAATGTGTGTGAAGTAGAGTGCTGTATGAATGTGTGTAGTAGAGTGCTGTATAAATGTGTGTGAAGTAGAGAGCTGTATGAATGTGTGTAGTAGAGTGCTTTATTAATTTTTGTGAAGTAGAGTGCTGTATAAATGTGTGTGTAGTAGAGTGCTGTATGAATGTGTGTGTAGTAGAGCGCTGTATGAATGTGTGTGTAGTAGAGCGCTGTATGAATGTGTGTAGTAGAGTACTGTATAAATGTGTGTGAAGTAGAGTGCTGTATGAATGTGTGTAGTAGAGTGCTGTATAAATGTGTGTGTAGTAGAGTGCTGTATAAATGTGTGTGTAGTAGAGTGCTGTATGAATGTGTGTGTAGTAGAGTGCTGTATGAATGTGTGTGTAGTAGAGTGCTGTATGAATGTGTGTGTAGTAGAGTGCTGTATGAATGTGTGTGTAGTAGAGTGCTGTATGAATGTGTGTGTAGTAGAGTGCTGTATGAATGTGTGTGTAGTAGAGTGCTGTATGAATGTGTGTGTAGTAGAGTGCTGTATGAATGTGTGTGTAGTAGAGTGCTGTATGAATGTGTGTGTAGTAGAGTGCTGTATGAATGTGTGTAGTAGAGTGCTGTATGAATGTGTGTAGTAGAGTGCTGTATGAATGGATGTGTAGTAGAGTGCTGTATGAATGGATGTGTAGTAGAGTGCTGTATGAATGTGTGTAGTAGAGTGCTGTATGAATGGATGTGTAGTAGAGTGCTGTATGAATGGATGTGTAGTAGAGTGCTGTATGAATGGATGTGTAGTAGAGTGCTGTATGAATGGATGTGTAGTAGAGTGCTGTATGAATGGATGTGTAGTAGAGTGCTGTATGAATGGATGTGTAGTAGAGTGCTGTATGAATGTGTGTGTAGTAGAGTGCTGTATGAATGTGTGTGTAGTAGAGTGCTGTATGAATGTGTGTGTAGTAGAGTGCTGTATGAATGTGTGTGTAGTAGAGTGCTGTATGAATGTGTGTGTAGTAGAGTGCTGTATGAATGTGTGTGTAGTAGAGTGCTGTATGAATGTGTGTGTAGTAGAGTGCTGTATGAATGTGTGTGTAGTAGAGTGCTGTATGAATGTGTGTGTAGTAGAGTGCTGTATGAATGTGTGTGTAGTAGAGTGTATGAATGTGTGTGTAGTAGAGTACTGTGTGAATGTGTGTGTAGT
The DNA here is from genome assembly GCA_038048925.1 of Garcialebias charrua. Lineage (NCBI taxonomy): Eukaryota > Metazoa > Chordata > Actinopteri > Cyprinodontiformes > Rivulidae > Garcialebias > Garcialebias charrua. The sequence goes on along the minus strand of JBBPBX010046450.1, from coordinate 1,427 downwards.
AGAGTGCTGTATGAATGTGTGTGTAGTAGAGTGCTGTATGAATGTGTGTGTAGTAGAGTAATGTGTGAATGTGTGTGTAGTAGAGTAATGTGTGAATGTGTGTGTAGTAGAGTGCTGTTTGAATGTGTGTGTAGTAGAGTACTGTATGCATGTGTGTGTAGTAGAGTAATGTGTGAATGTGTGTGTAGTAGAGTGCTGTTTGAATGTGTGTGTAGTAGAGTACTGTATGGATGTGTGTGTAGTAGAGTAATGTGTGAATGTGTGTGTAGTTGAGTGTTGTTTGAATGTGTGTGTAGTAGAGTACTGTATGGATGTGTGTGTAGTAGAGTAATGTGTGAATGTGTGTAGTAGTAGAGTGCTGTTGAATGTGTGTAGTAGTAGAGTGCTGTGTGAATGTGTGTAGTAGTAGAGTGCTGTACGAATGTGTGTAGTAGTAGAGTGCTGTGTGAATGTGTGTAGTAGTAGAGTGCTGTGTGAATGTGTGTAGTAGTAGAGTGCTGTGTGAATGTGTGTAGTAGTAGAGTGCTGTGTGAATGTGTGTAGTAGTAGAGTGCTGTGTGAATGTGTGTAGTAGTAGAGTGCTGTGTGAATGTGTGTAGTAGTAGAGTGCTGTGTGAATGTGTGTAGTAGTAGAGTGCTGTGTGAATGTGTGTAGTAGTAGAGTGCTGTGTGAATGTGTGTAGTAGTAGAGTGCTGTGTGAATGTGTGTAGTAGTAGAGTGCTGTGTGAATGTGTGTAGTAGTAGAGTGCTGTGTGAATGTGTGTAGTAGTAGAGTGCTGTACGAATGTGTGTAGTAGTAGAGTGCTGTGTGAATGTGTGTAGTAGTAGAGTGCTGTGTGAATGTGTGTAGTAGTAGAGTGCTGTACGAATGTGTGTAGTAGTAGAGTGCTGTGTGAATGTGTGTAGTAGTAGAGTGCTGTGTGAATGTGTGTAGTAGTAGAGTGCTGTGTGAATGTGTGTAGTAGTAGAGTGCTGTGTGAATGTGTGTAGTAGTAGAGTGCTGTACGAATGTGTGTAGTAGTAGAGTGCTGTGTGAATGTGTGTAGTAGTAGAGTGCTGTGTGAATGTGTGTAGTAGTAGAGTGCTGTGTGAATGTGTGTAGTAGTAGAGTGCTGTGTGAATGTGTGTAGTAGTAGAGTGCTGTGTGAATGTGTGTAGTAGTAGAGTGCTGTACGAATGTGTGTAGTAGTAGAGTGCTGTGTGAATGTGTGTAGTAGTAGAGTGCTGTGTGAATGTGTGTAGTAGTAGAGTGCTGTACGAATGTGTGTAGTAGTAGAGTGCTGTACGAATGTGTGTAGTAGTAGAGTGCTGTGTGAATGTGTGTAGTAGTAGAGTGCTGTGTGAATGTGTGTAGTAGTAGAGTGCTGTGTGAATGTGTGTAGTAGTAGAGTGCTGTGTGAATGTGTGTAGTAGTAGAGTGCTGTGT